>JAVQKC010038402.1:0-10500 GCA_036025475.1 Philypnodon macrostomus
ACTAATAATAATACACTACTAATATTACGGTGAAGCATAGTACCAGTATGTATTACTCCGCGACGCTCCTGACTCCCGGAGCTTTGTAGTTTACCGAAGTCGTACCAAAACATTTTGACGGACCAGAATGAATCTATATATAAGGTGCTCCGGATTATAAGGCGCACTGTTGGTTTTTGAGAAAATGAAAGGTTTTTAAGTGCGCCTTATAGTGCGGAAAATACGGTACATGCATTAATACAGCCTGTGTCCATACCTAATAATATACTGTAGTTATTACATTCAATTCTCAGACTCTCGAAACATCGGATGCATATACTGTAGGGTGGGGGGCATTCATATTGTAATGTATATGTGTATTGTCAAATCTCAGAGCCCTAAAGAACTAAAGAAATGCCAGTTCATAATTTGTAATCTAATCTAATGTAACAATAATACACACTAACCTGATATGCGTCTAGCTGATGTGCCGTAAAGATGGTCTGTTTATTCCCCATCTCTGCTGCGGTCTCGGGTCCACCATGGTAGCCTCCCAGTACAGTGTGTTTTTAGGCTGCATGGATATGGACAGATATGAAATACTGGGACAAAAGCAGCTCGAGCCAAACCGGATATCAGGTATCGGTCGTCCGCGGGGCCCTTTGGTTCCCATTATAAAGGCCGCATTTCATCGTTTTCTCCTTCGTGAATAGCAGCCCCTCTGACAATGAGCAGAGGAAGGCGTCCAGCATCATGCCAAGTGCGATCAACCCCCTTTAGTGCCACTCAAATATGGCCAACGCCTCGGGCACGGCTCAGGTTACGCTGTGCAGAGGAGGCCCATTGTGCACAGAGAATGGAGTTTTGATAGGAGCCAACGTTTGTTTTTGGTCGAGATAATTAATTAGTGTTTATTTCATGAACAACAAACAAAAAAGTACCTTAACATTTACCCAATATAGACAGTGAGTAGTACTATCATGTGTCTATACAGTAGTTTGCATTGGATGTGTTGAAAGTTGAATTCAGCTGATATACTCCTTCCACTTTTTTAGGTAGTCCCAATGTGGTCTCCAGCTGTTTCATGTTTTATCAGCGCGTATGTGTGTTCAGAGATTTGCAGATCTGCGCTAATGCTGCCTTTTTGTTACGGCAGACTGGGCTTTAATATATTTTTCAATCATTCTATGTCAGACCTGGGCAAAGTGCGGCCCGGGGGCCACATGCGGCCCTTGACCAGTCCATGTCTGGCCCTCTGAAGGCTTGGCTAAACAATAATCATACATATTACAGGAATTGTACTGTGTAATGACTCATTTTGAGGACATTTAAATGCACAGTTCACCTTTGTGCCTCACATGTCACTGATAGCAACGCTTTAGTTTCCCATGTCAATGTATGGACCATTAACTAGACTTGCCTACTGCATACTACCTTTATTAACTGTATAGTGAACTCTTAACATAATTTGTGGAGTAGTTTGGTAGCTCATCTCGATCTCATCTCTCTGTTATTGGCCCTCCACAACAGTCCCCGTTCCCAAGACGTTAACCCCAGTGAGAGTCTTTTGGATGTTCTGGAGAAGGCTTTGCACAGTGGCCCGAAAAATGCCAAAGAGATTCAAAGCTAAAGACGGTCCAATGAGTGTGTGACCTATTTTTTGTCCAGGCATTGTACCGAGTGTATATACTGATGTGGTGTGTTTTGGTCACTAGGTGGTGAAGCAGCATGAAGAGTCCGACAGCCTGCCGATCCCAGTCAGTTCCAAGTATTGCCCAGGGTTCGATAACAAGTCTGGATACCTGTGTGAAACGGGACACTGCTGTGGAGAGACAGGCTGCTGCACCTACTACTATGAACTCTGGTGTGAGTTGACCCACTGACTATGTCCCTGTGGTGAATGTGCCGGCTGCAGGATGTAATCTAGATATGCATGGGGCCGTTAATTACTCATCCTCTGAAGCAGCTCCTCATTAGGGCTCATGTAATCTCTATGCTTGTTATCGTAATGAGAGTGCATATTATATTCATTTCCTGTTCATGTGGTGCAGGGTTCTGGCTGCTGTGGACTGTGCTGATCCTCTTCAGCTGTTTCTGTGCTTACCGCCATCGCCGTGCCAAGATGCGCATCCAGCAGCAGCAGAGACAAAGAGAGATCAACCTCATTGCTTACAATGGAGCCTGCAACTACTCTTCCTCAATGCTTGACCTCAGTATGACATCATCATCACCATTTACACTGGGCAGGATTTGCTACAGCTATGTTCAGCATATTTTCTGGTCCTATGCATTCATTTCAATTACCGTATTTTCCGCACTATAGGGCACACTGGATTATATATAAATATTCACAATAACTCTCAACATTGTTCAAACGTTAATGGTGTATTCACAATAACTCTCAGCATTGTTCAAACGTGGCAGTGGTGCAGTGGGTAAGCGCTTGCCCTTCAACCAGAGGGTCAGTGGTTCGAGTCCCCGTCCAAGCACACGCTGTCGTTGTGTCCCTGGACAAGACACTTAACCCACATTGCCGATGAATGAATGTGGCCAGGTCGCCATTGTAAATGAGAATTGGTTCTCAATCGGCTTACCTGGTTAAATAAAGAATAAATAAAAAATAAATAAAATTAAAGACATAAAAACTAGGACTAAAACCAGGCCTATAGCTGAAATATAAAGGCCTATTCTAGGTGTAAGAATAAACAATATAGAAAAACAATTCTTGAAATCTAATGTTAATGTTAATCTAATATTATTGACCTGTTTCATGTTGATAAATCTGGCACACATTATGTATTTTATTGTTATGTATGTATTTTATTTTTCAGCAAATTAATAATTTCTCTTTCTTCTCTGTATTTCAGAAAGAGAACGTGCAGCATAATGACCAGAAGAGGAAGGTGTCTGACTCCAAAGCACCGACAGACATGGATCCTACGAGTGACGATCTGCCTAAAAAGTCTAACGCAGAAACCGCCGACGGAGACATCAGCTCAGTGAGAGAAATTGAACCCTCTGTGGTTCCGGCGTCCGTGAAAAGAACATTCTCGGATTTGGAAAACAGTCCGGAATTCAAAACCCAGGCTAAAAAGAGCACCGCCGACTACAAGAGGTGTTTTGAGATTCCGGACGAGAATGTAAAGTTTCACACGGGGCTGACGGGTACATTCTCCACCATCAACTTGAGCGACTTCATGGCGTGCTCCGCAGACAGACTTCCAAAGCGATCTAGTCCCATCACAATCGCAAAGTCCTTGTTTTCTGAGTTGGAGGAGCCGGCTGAAGATGTTTTTGATGAAGGCGCTAAGGACCTCAGTTTCACATCACCGCTAGCTCAAACCAGTGAGATCTGTAGAAGTTTAAGTCTTGAGTCTGACGGTTCCATCCACGAAACTTCACTAACTATTGACAGCCACAATTCGACAAACCGAAATCCTGCTTCATCTGATGAGAAAGATAACGGCAAAGACTCACCGCCGGCAAAAAACCCACATGATGCCACCAGCGAAACTCCAACAATGGGGCGTTTGGGCAACAGAGATTCATTCCTAAACCGGCTTCCCGAGCTAGCTCCCGATGTAGCGCAGTCTCCCTCGTTCCTCAAGCCGAGAAATGTTGTGGTGTTTCGAAGCTTTCACAGCTCCATAAACCGATCCAGCATGTCGGGAGTGTCCAGGTTCAGTTTGGGGTCTATGGAGGGGATGGATATGACCGCCTCGTTTCATTCGGGGATCGCCACGCCGGTGCAGAAGAAACCAAGATACAGCAGTTCTCTCTGTCAGGTAACCATCTAAGACTTGAATAATGATAAAGGTTCTTCAAAGCAAAATTAGACCTAGACTTCACTTTCACTACTCTCAATGAATTATCAATCTGATATCTTTTTGCGGGGTTAGTGGTGTGAATATTCTGCAAATTATAGTTATAAAATGTGTATATTTGGCAAATTCTCTGTAAAATCTCAAGACCCAAAAGTCGGTTGCAGGAATGTTGATTATAGTTTTGATAAATATTGGTCAGACTCTTGATTTAAAACGTAGATTAAAGGACATTTTGGATGTTGTTTTGCTCGAGTACATTAATCTAGAATTGACTCAGGATTCAAATATGCTATAGGCCTAAGTATAAACCATCCTAAACCTAGTATAAACTAGCAAAACCAGGATAAACAAGCTTAAACCCAGCATAAACAAGTATAAACCAGATTAAACCTAGCATAAACCAGTGTAAACCTAGCATAAACAAGCTTAAACCTAGCATTAACTAGCATAAACAAGCTTAAACAAACATAAACAATCTTAAACCAGTATAAACAATCTTAAACCAGTAAAAACAAGCCTAAACCAGTAAAAACAAGCCTAAACCCAACATAAACCAGTATAAACCAGGTTAAACCTAGCATAAACCAGCGTAAACCTAGCATAAACAAGCTTAAACCTAGCATTAACTAGCATAAACAAGCTTAAACCAACATAAACAAGCCTAAACCAGTATAAACAAGCCTAAACTAGTAAAAACAAGCCTAAACCAGTAAAAACAAGCCTAAACCCAACATAAACCAGGTTAAACCTAGCATAAACCTAGCATTAACTAGCATAAACAAGCTTAAACTAGTATAAACCAGCCTAAACCCAGCATAAACCAGTAAAAACTAGCCTAAACCAAGTACAAACCATTTTTCCCATAAATTGGGGAGAATATAACAGGCTAGCTCTTAGAAAACGTATATATATGAACCTAAATGTACGAATCATTGCAGTTTTATTTGGTAAACAGGGAAGTGGGATATGTTTGGCTGAGTCGATAACTTTCATTTTTCTGCTCATCAGACTCCTCAGCCCATGTCCACATCTCACACCCCTTACAGAACGCCCAAGAGTGTGAGGAGAGGTCCAGTCGAAGGGGCCCAGCTCTTAGGAACACCGGACTATCTGGCTCCTGAGCTACTGCTGGGCAAACCACATGGTAAGATATAATACGGGTCATTTATATGGGTTAAACGTACTGTATAGGAGGTTGAGGTTCAGGTTGACTGACACTGAGCCCACGTGACAGACTTTCTCTTTAAGTTACAGGAAAGTCTTCGTATGGTAAGTTTGAGTAACATGGCTGTGTGTGGTCGACAGGCTTGCATGGCCCCAGCTAATGTTAATGGCTGTTCCACATTTCAGTTTCTAAGCTTTAAATTGGTGAAACTGGATTTGATTGGTGGGAATGGGCAAGTGTGTGATTGTAACGGGTTCTAACACATCCCTAACATTTGTATTAAGAGCATTAAGATTAGCCGTGTCGGTGGAGCGTGCGGCACATATTCAGAGCTGGTCCTGAATGTCACCCTCTACTCTTCATCCCTGGTCGCTGTCAATAAAGCTGAAAAGGACCAACAAATTTGTAGATATAATTCAATGATATAAATAAATTCAAGACGCCAGAACTGGTGTTATTCTTCTGCTCTTAATCTATTTTGGATTGCTGCTGCTGTTTCATCTCATGTGACATCCCATTGTTTTTATGTCAACTCATGAGATATTTTGGAGCAGAAGCATGATCTAATATTTACTATTTTTACTAGTGCCCATTTTACCGTGTCTGCTGGGCTTGTCGGCCGGGCTTGTCGGCCGGGCTTGTCGGCCGGGCTTGTCAGCAGGGCGGGCGTGGCACAGTTATGTATTTCAGCATTAATAAACAATTTGATTGGTTTTAGTAATGAATCAATAACTCTTTGTGTTGGTATCATTCACAAAATGGAGCATTTTCTAAATCTGAATATTTGTGTGATTTGTAGGTATTTCCCAGTATCTTCTTTATTGGGGTGGGACAAAATATCTTATATTTTTTTTAGATACGATTATAGGTATTGCAGGCTGCTGTATTGATATATATCAAAATGTATAATATTTTGTATATTTCACAAAAATGTAATCTGGCAGTACTTATTTTAAGAAAGTTGACTTATTTGTGATACAGCTGAAGTATTCACTGTCCATTATTAATTTAACTGTATTTTTTTAATCAATACATTTTTAAAATGCTTTATTAATTCCTGTTGTATTAAACTGTGCTATATCGTAGGTTATTATGTGCAAAATATTTGAGTATTGCCATATTGAGATTTATTGGTATCGTGAGGTACCCAGCCCTGGTGCCTATATTAAAGCCCACTATTACTTCCCTTAACATAATGTATAATCATAATCAGCAGAAATCCCTCCGCCTTCTCTAACCATGCTTCTGCCACAGCAGTGCCACAGTAGTGCACACACTAACAGTGGCTTGTCTCATGTATTTGTATCTGACTATAGTTTGTCCTTGTGCAGACTGTATGGTGGATTGGTGGGCTCTGGGCGTATGTCTTTTCGAGTTCCTCACAGGTGTGCCCCCCTTCAACGACGAGACGCCTCAACTCGTCTTCCAGAACATTCTCAACAGAGGTTAGTGTATGCGGTCTGCAGCTATGTAGAGTGTATTGTACGGTTTGCCTGATAACATTTTTGTGATTATTAGATATTCCATGGCCTGAGGAAGAAGAGGCTCTGCCTGTCAACGCAAGGAACGCTATAGAAATCCTACTCACGATGGACATGACCAAACGGGCTGGTCTCAAAGGTGAGGACTGGATAACTGAATGTTCTCATCATCAGAACTATCACTAACACACATACAATATTATTCCACTTTTCACTTGCAGTTAGTTTCATTTAGACCAACCACCCGGGCAATTATGACCAAATTCAAGGGCAATCCATTAAATAGTATTTCTGATGTATTTGCATTCACTTATTTGTTCAGAACTGTGGAGCCACCCTCTGTTTGCGGCCCTGGACTGGGACGAACTGCATAACCAGCCGATGCCGTTCATTCCTCAGCCCGAAGACGAGACCGACACGTCTTACTTCGACGCCAGGAACAACGCTCAACACATCGCCGTGTCGGGGTTCAGCCTATAGGGGGCACTGTTCAACTGAAATCAGCACACTTACTTTAAACTGTGTCATGTTCAGAGTGAGCTTTCCTCTTCATTTGTGCAATAACTGGGTTTGTAGTAGTTAAAAAAGCTGAATGTATGACTTTATATGATCTTTCATTCATATTATTCTCACAAAACATAACTACATGCACTGCTAAGTATTGTGGGTGGACAGGCCTGCTATAGCGCTCATTCAGGGTTCAGTACTGCTGATAGTATTAAGAGGTATTTTAATATAAATCTACTCGTTTTAAAATAAAACTATGTTCTGTGTCTAAACAATACTCGCTTTCAAGTAAGTTTGAGCTTCTAGATGTGTTTTGGTGATATATTATTCTCCTGTCCATCATTAATGGTGCATTTCACAGAAGTGCTGATCACTGGAGATAGTTACTAGGGTTTTTAAAATACTCTGGCACCAACAACTACGCCTCCAGCTGTCTGCGAAGAAATTACTTCTCGACTTTTCCAATCAGTCCTAAGTGGATATAAATGTGTAAACAGTCATGTCTATGTGTTGGCACTGCAACTAACAGGCTATTACGGGAGTATGGGAGATTCTTTTTTTTTTTTAACAATTGCGCTTTTAAATTTAAGATTAATAAACAATTGTAAAAACATTGATCAATTCTTACAGAACATCCTCCTTACGCGTGTCCCCAATCAATTTCCTTCAAAATGAGTAAATCTTTATTAGAGATTTATTTAGATTATCACATGCAGACACCACTCTATCCACAGGCAGAGCGGTAAAGCCTTTTCAGTAGAAAGGTAAACTAGTTATTAAACATAATGGCTCTGGAATGACTAGTGCAGACACAAACCTCTCAATATAATCCTTACATTAGTAGCACATAATACTGCAATTAAAAATATTGCATTTCATTTGTCTAGGTAAATTGTACAGCTGAAGCATACAATATATAAAGATCTCACTGCTTTGCAAACAACTGGTTTCACTACAGTCACTCAATGTTTACATTATTCATCACAGTTAAAAATGACTTAACGACACACATCGAGGTTATGTTCCACACTCTGGCTCACTAGGAAAGTTCCATGTTAATTTGTTCCTGCTACACGTGAATATTAAAAATCATAATGCCACCTATGATTGTACCTTTATGATGGTGAGGCACTTTTTTTTTTTACTAAAGACTACATGAGCCAATCAATATAAACAGACATACAGTTAATTGACACACATAATGTTGTACAGAGGTGGGTAGTCAGTTACAGTTACTCGAGTAAGAGTAGTAACAGTAATCTGAACGGCAATATTGTATTCAAAACTAAGATTCAGTTCACAGGAGATTTCAAACCTGTCTGGAAGCATGAACAATTCGATCGGAGGTTCAAGGTTTTGTTTTTTTTACATACATTTTGTTTTGTGTAGAGCATTTATTCCCAAACTGGGCTCCACGAAGGTCCAGCAGGGGGCCCCCCAACGCCTCCACATATAGTCTTTAAAAATATAATACATCTCATATTCAATCAGATTTCACTTGAAGCCGTTTATAGTTACTAGAGTGTTGTTTTCAGTCTTTTAAATATACATTTTGATAAACCAGGTGACTAGAGTTAGATTATTTAGGGTTAGGGGGACTTAAGATGACTTTTGGATATTGTAGATATTATATTGGCTACAAATTCTACTATAATGACAACAAAATATACTTTATCACTCCTCAAATACTTTTTACTACTAATATCATTTTGAAGTAACAATATTCTTGCTCGAGTACCATTACTGGCTCTTTTACCCACCTCTGCTCATCATAAACACATTACAGTCCTGGCTTGCACTGCCTTCATTATAGCATCTCTAAAAGCAATAAATATTGAAAAATGTTTGAAATTTCAGACGTGACACATTGTTACATTCAATCCTCCTCTCTACAGTTATCTATTTAGCAGCATTGCATGGGCGAATAGTGGAAAGAAAAGTGATTCATTAATTATCCATATGAAGCAAAATGAACGCAGGCCTATTATATCTTGTGCAACAAAGCCATAAACAAAAATTCATTTTTGACAAGCTACTGTGTCAGCTCAAAAAGCTCGTGTAATTACAGGCTTTGACCACATCCATTTCTTTCTTCCACATCCATCGAACATCACTGAAGATATCCCCTTGGTGCCTTCTCCATAGTGCAAAAGCAAATTCACGGGTTGTGGTCGTTAGGGACTCGAAGCCACTAGCAACACATCTGGACGTTAATAGGACTCTCTTCCATAGCAGACATTCAGTTGATCCGTCTGAAATGATATTAAAAAAAAAAAATAGAAAATGAAAAACACGAGACAAATTTTATGGCACTAAACCTTTTGAGTTATTTTTCAACTGAATTATTTTCATTATTAAAAAAAAATCAGATCTAATTTCTATTGTTCCACCTTTTACATCATAAAATCCAGGCATTTATCAGGGCTGTGTAGCTTTTGTATAGGCACTGCATGTATATTTTGATTGTTTCTTTGTCATATTGAGCTTAAAGGGGAACTATGCAACATTTCTCTGGTTTGGTCACATTTCTCCTTCACAGAGCGCCCCCTACAGTTTCAGAAAATAGCGCCGTCCACAGAAAAAACAAAGAATATAGACTTTATATATAGACTCTAGATGATCATAGCGCTACTGTTCAACACAAAAAAACAGTCAGTTTCACATATTTTTATTTATATTGGATCTCTCACTGTAAAACCCTGTTTAAAAGAGATCTGTGACTTGACCCGAGACATCCAGGGACATTCATCCTACAGCAAGGAAGCTTCATTCACCCCACAACAACTCATCACACTGACTCTGAAGTAAAAAGTTGCATAGTTCCCCTTTAAGATAATGTTTACCTTCTTCTCCTCTGCAAGAACACACGCAAGAGCCACTGCACAACAAAAGGCCAGACGATGGCGAACGCCAAACCGGTCGGGGAGATGTCGAAGGGCCACCAGGAAGGAGCCTAAAAACCAATCAAAACCAGAGACGTTTACAACAGAACTCAATTTAAACAATGACTCAAGGCCAAATAAACATACCTGCGTTCTCTTATTGACTGGAGGAGCTGGATACGTTGGAGACAAAGCCATGGATCGGGCCTGTTGGAATACAGAACTCACAACATCAACATGACCAGACACAAGTTCACTGTGTCTTTAGTGTCAGCAAACTGTCCTGAGCCGGATTCGAACTCACAACGCTGGGGCCGCACGCTCTCTCGACTGAGCTAAACCACGGCCCCGCTTTTCATTTCATTTTGTTTGAGACTTGAATTTACAATTAGTCAGTCCTGGTTTAGGGACTTTACAACTTTATTACAGACCTCGTTTTGGGCCAGAAATCATAGCTTTGACAAAAATCTGTTTATGAGCATGACGTTTGATGAGACAGTCCCAAAGCAGCAACTTTAGTAAAGACCCTCTGTGGGCTGTATAATAAGGGTTTAAATGAGACTCTGAGACCCTCTGTGGGCTGTATTATAAGGGTTTAAATGAGACTCTGAGACCCTCTGTGGGCTGTATTATAAGGGTTTAAATGAGACTCTGAGACCCTC
>JAVQKC010038419.1:0-18209 GCA_036025475.1 Philypnodon macrostomus
ACGATGACTACAGGAAGTAGTCGAAACATGTAAAGCAGGTAAACAAAGCTCTCTGTCTCACAAAAAGAACCTTAAAAACAGTTAAACTTAAGAAGACAGTATGAATTTTCACCAAAGACTTAAAGTAAATGTTGTTTTTTATGTGCACACTCTATATTATTGAGACAATAATGAAGTTAAAAGAAACTCTATATTGGACTGACCTGCTCTTTCAATGGCCACAGACTTTGTGGTTATTGTAGTCCTACTGGGAGGTTCTGTAGTTCTTTGTTGCTGAATTGTCACTGTCGCTGGTGCATTTGTGGTCCTCAGCGCTGTGGTCCGGCTATGACTAACTCCGGGAATTCTTTCTGACGAAGGACGGTGTGTTGTTAAAAACACTCCGACCGGGCTAACTTGTGCTTCGCGTTTGGACGACGCTGTCAGTTGAGAGGATGTACTCGCGGACCGTGGGCTGAGATTAATTCCTACGTCTTTCTGTGAATCTTCTGTTGTTGTTGTTGGGCTTAGACTTATTCCTGCAACTTTCTGGGAAGCTGGAATGGAAACTGGGATTGGATTAGTTGCAGTAGTGAATGTTGGGACTGACACAGATGCAGAGTTTGGAAGGAACTTGGTTGTAGTAATGGAATGTATAGTAGGTGTGGTTCCGGCCTGTGTTGTAGATGGGTTTCGGTTTGTCGGACTTGTGGGTCCTCGAGGTGTTGGCGGAAATACTGCCACTATGTTGTCTCTTGAAGTTCCAACCACAGGAGCAGGAGAAACTAGAAGATACAGAAAAATATACCGAAAAAGTCAACAAACCAGATGTAATAGTTAAAAATGCCTATCTGGTATTATAAATCAAGATATCGCTGACATAATGTTGACAGTTAGAGATATCTATAGTTCCATTTTGACTAGTCAAAGCTCAAATACAGATATCTACAGTGAACTTTACCTTCACGTCACATATAGCAATAGATAAAGTTGTATAGTTACACAAAATAGCAGATATCTATAACTGAATTTTGACTAGGCAGAACTGAGACATCATTTTGACACAGCAGATAAAAGCTAAAGATAAAAATAACATTTGATGTAAAACCTCGTAATGTAATACAAATATCTGCAGCCTAGTTCTTCCTAGTATAAACTGTAACTAAGGATATCCACAACAGCATTCCTCTTAGGACAAATGACGTTGTGTTTTCCATTCATTTCTGGGGGTGACGTCATTAGAGATATCTGTAACTGAGCTTTGACTAGTCAAAACTGAACTATAGATATAGTGTTGTAATAAGATACGCAATTAAAGATATCTTTATACGTAATTTGGCCTAGTAAGAATTCTGTTCATGGATATATATAATTACTTTCTGACTAGGCAAAACAATTGTTAAAGATATCTCCTATCGTTGATATCTCTAAGAAAAAAATTATTGACGATATCTACAACACAATAACTGATATCGAAAAATACATGATGACTAGTCACAACTACAACTTAAGATGTCTTCATTTTAGTGTCGACAAGTCACACAGACAGTTTAAGATATCTAAAAGAACATTTCTGATAGTTAAAACTCACATTTGGATATCTACAAATGAAACTTGGAACAGTGATTCTCCACAGTGTACCCAACATAAATTATTATGACCCCACCCTACAACAAACAGGAAGTCAGCCATTTTGGATTGAAATTGGGAATCAGGTATATTTGATAGCCTCTAACTTGCACATACTTTGCCCGATCAGGTTCAATCCTGAAATTCCTAATTACCCTGGCCCTGAACATATCTGACCAATATAATGGTAGTTACCTCTATATCACCCCTATATACTGAAAGAATAATGTAGTTTTAGCTAAATTTATGTTTGTCAGCCAGTGGATTTTAAATACTCAGAGACAACAACAGAAGCTAATAAAGCCACAAATCTTCATCAAGCACACAAGAAATTACCCTGCACCGTCTGTTCCGGCCTGTTTTAGACATTGTTTGGACCTGATTTACTCCCTGTATAGTTTGTTGTTCTTAAGCAATACATTTTTCGACATTGATCCCTGTTGATCAGATCAGAATTAGTGCAGTAAGATTCTGACCTGTGACCCTGTTCTGAAGTAGTCTGTAGAAGCCAGGGATTACATACTTCTCATAGAACAGCAGTTTTTTCATTTTCTATATTTTTTTAATTTTTCATTTGAGGAGATTAGAACATTATCGAAGCCCATTGTGTTTGTGATTTTTGGTGGCCATCTCTCGCTCCAGTATCCAGGCCAGTGTGCTGTGACTCTGGGAGCATATTTGAGCATTAATTGATATTTATGTGAATGTGTCTCGTAGGTGCTGAGTTCAGGTGCAGCTGCAGAACTGATGAACGTGCCCTCCCACTGCTCCTCAGCATTAGTCATTACACTATGTCCAGCTGCACCACACCCCCACCCACTCAGGGCTTTCAACTGATGGGCTGGGAGCTCAAAGCGGGTCATGGGAATGTTCTTACTAAGCCATGTGAGGTGGTAAAAAAAAATAAAAACGAATGTCCAGGTACTGTGACTTGTTTTGTGACAGCTGTGGACTGGAAGGTAAGCTTACATACTTAAAGGGCATTGCAATTGAGCACTTCTCTCATCATAAGGACTACATCCATCAGTCCTGGACACATCTATAGCCTGTCCGTTCTGGGAGCAGATCCCCCTATCATGTGGTTCTCCCTGAGGTTTCTCATTTTCCCATAGATGGGTTTGAAGAGTTTTTCCTTACCAAGGTAAGGACTAAAGAGCCTGTGCATGTCCTGTGACAGTCCTTTTGTTTGTGTCCATTGATTGTCTATTGTTTTTGTTATTGTATTTGTATATGTTATAGCTGTTTCTGTACAGCCCTCTGAGGCATTTTCTGTTGTGATATAGGGCTATACAAATAAAATGGAATTGAATTTATTTGGTAGATAGTAAAGAACTAAATGCCCTTTGTGAAATAAAGGCCCTGTCCACATGGAGAAGAGCTGTTAAGTATTTAATTGTATAGGTGTTTCATCCACATGGATCCGGGGGCCCAAAAATCATATCGTTGTTGCCCCTCCTCGCACTTATAGCCCACATGAGCTGCACTCTGACAATAACAACAAACATGGAGTGTTTGTTACGAAAAACACTTCCAGCGTTTTTGTCTCCGTGTGGACTAAGCCAAAATGAAGCAAGATAATCATATGGCCTTTAATGATCATATACTGTGAAATACTGCAGTATTATTTAGCCTCTTTCCTTCCACTCGACATAGAGTCTGCTGCAGTGAACTGGCTGCTTTATCCTGAGGAAGAAGAGCGCAGCCAAGAGGAGGCCTGCTTGCTACGCCAGCCAAGACAGCTAATTACATTTTCCATCTCGACAAGAATGGAGGATCCCTTCCTATGTTATTAATCATAATGAGGGGAATATAATAAGCTACCATACATCATACCGTTGACAGTCGTAGTTTGCCATTTGCAAGCCCAAGCATTCTTCTCCTTTTAATGGCCATAAACTGAATTAATGTACACTAGCTTTGATGCCCGTAATCAATTGTGGATGAGATTTAAAGCCTTTTAGCCACACCCTCTAGGATTTTGGATGGATATTAAGAATGGAGCATCCACAACAGCAATGGAAGTTGTTTGGACGCATCTGTGCAAAAGGGCTTCTAACAAATGGACTTCTCAAAGTTATGTAATATGTCTGAAACATAAGTGGGTTAATAAATGTCAGAATATCATTGGACATGAATATGTATTGTACATATGGCCTGCTATTCCTGATTATTATCAACACTGTTCTATCTGCTATCATATCACTGTTTCCCATAGATTTCTGTTGAGACTATAATGGCTCTAGTTAAACTCTCTCATTAAATGCTGTAGAAAAGTGTACAAATATAATGTTATGATTAATGTTATTTTCCCTATATTTAACTTTTGTATCACAATATTACTTTTAATGTCTATGATCAAATAATAATAATAATAATTTAAAAAAATCCAGCTGGTTTTTAGACACTTCCACTTATTACCTAGTTCTTCTCCAGCCAAATTATGAGCTTCACTGTGAAAGCCTACCTTGATAGTTGACGTCTGACTCCATTAGGGTTGGCCGTGATGTGCTGGGCCTCTTATTTTCCCCATTTTTTTCTTTTTGACTAGAACTCCTGTCAATCCAATAATGAACTATGTAACTAACTTACAATGCTCTCCGAAACCCACACGCTGTCATGTGTTGGAGGTAGCAAGGGGGGAGAACCAAAATGCAGACTGCGTAGAGGATAACTTAAATAAAAAAACACCGACAAAGGAAGTCTTACTTACTTTTTAAACATAACATCACACTAAATCATCCCACTTTGTAATTACAAATTGGAGCCTTAGACAAAAACAGCACAAGATCTAGATCTGGCCCATACTTTACATCTTTACTTTTATATTCACTAAACAGTCTCACACTGGGGGTGGTAAACTACCCTTTTAGCCACAGCTGGGACAGTCAGAGATGGGGTGTCTTGCCCATGGACACAACGGCAGAATGAACCAGCTTGGTAATCACACCCCCCAAACATCTGGCAACACTTCATACCATCTAAACCACAGCTGCCCCTGTTGATTTGTCCAGCCAAGAATCACCCAGAGTTTACTATTTAATGTTTAAAACACAGTGTGCTTGGTGGCAAACTGGATCATATTTCTTCTTCTGTTGTAAACTCTGACACTCCTGAATCAACTAGAGCAACCGATTTTATCACTGTGTTTAATAAAGGCCAGAGAAATGAAAAGATCCTGAAGGTAGCTCCACCTGCTGAACGGCTATCCGTGGAGAAACAGCAGCGCAATGTAATTTAAACGGGACTTCAACTCACAGCCCTGGGGCGGACTGTGGAAGAAAGAAGAGAAAAAATCTCCAAATGTAACAAATATGAAATAAAGCTTCTCCTCTTTAGGGTGGGAGACACATAGGTTAAGGACTTGACACGCTAGAAAAAGTCCGAGTGGGTTTGATTGGGTCACTATTTCGATAACTTCATCAATCCTCGAAAATTCAATCAGATGTAGTCCATAGTGGTCACAGTGCCCCCTGGGAGGCTCGGAGGAGAGACGCATTAATTTTGGTGAGTAGGGCACACAGTTCCCTATTGTAATTAAGAGTAGCCAAATAAACTGTGTGCGCTAGCCCTGAAGTAGAACAGGTTCGAGACAAAAAAAGACTAATGAAGAAATGATTGCTCTTTCAAACAGAAGGACTTAAGGCAACGGACAGCTTCAAATAGTCGTTATCAAAATGAGTCGGCGAGGAATTAGGGCAGGTGTACGTGCATGTGGATTATATAGAAGTGAACATATAAGGGTTAGGTGAAGAGCATTAGTTAGTTAGTTAGTTAGTTAATTAGTTAGTTAGTTAGTTAGTTAGTTAGCTAGCAACAATCAAATGGATTCAAGGTAATGATCCACTCTGACAAATGGTTCTTGTTAAAAGGGTGTTTGAAGAAAAAAATCAAGTTATATTAGATGAACATTAATCAGATTGTAAAGGCTCGAGAAGCTAAAGGCAAAATAATTCAAGTCGTTTTTTTTTTAACTCCAAAATTTATATGAGCACTGTTCATCAACATTCAATCAATTTGAAAAAGAAAAACAAATATTGCCATTAAAGATGTTATAGGGAGCACTGCAGGGGTACTTTTAACATAGGCTAATTGTGAGGCCTTATTTAGTGGAGTCTATATATACAAATACAAAATAAAGCGGGTATTACATTTAAATTTACAGATGTGGTGTTACTGGAGTTTCACAAATACTTACTGAGTCATCAAATAGTGGTTGCTTTGGATTTTGAAATCTTTCAAACAGCTATCTGAGGCTGACATTAATGGCTCTTAAGTGTGAGATTCTACTGCCGAAATGTCAGTGCTTTAGAAGAAACGACTTTGAGACGTCTGGCGAGAAAACTGCAGCTGAATTAAGTATATATGTCTTATTTAACCAACCATTTAAAACAGTTACACTTAAAAAATATATAGTCCATAGAATTTCTCTCAAGATGTGTGCGTAAAAAAACTGAATGGCTGTCTTGATAGGCCACAAAACTATGGAACTAGTATTCAAACATATCACATTACAATTCATGAATAACTACAATGGCTGGAAAGCATTCACAGACCTCCGCCAAGGCCGCTCATTTCCACAGATCACTCTCAAAATATCATATAGAGAGTGTAATATCTGACCTTCCCTGAAAATTTCATCCAAATCTGTTCAATACATTTTGCATGATGTTGCTAAAAGACAAACCATCAGACCAGAGCAGGAACATTACCTCCTTGGTAAAGGGATCCTTTAATGCACTGTGTAAGAAGGTCTATTTGTGTTAGTAGAGATGCAGGGTGCACAGTATGTAAAAACAAAAATACTTCATATGTAATTTGGTTATAATGGCTATTTAAAAAAAGCTTTGTCTATATAGTATCCACATGCAATGTACCTGTCACATTCACATTCCTAAAGTGAAATGATTAAACACTATTTTGTATTAAAACATATTGCACTGTAATCTAATGTAAAAATGCAATTCATCACACTTCTCTTGACAGTGCTGAATCTGTCATCTCCGTTAACAGTCCACACTTGCTGCCTGTGTTTGCTCACGGACTTGTGAATCACTTGAACAAGAATAACAACCTCTAATCTCTCCACAATTAAAATGTTTCTCATCGTTCCTGTTACTTTATATTTCTGTAAGCTGTGCATGTTTACCTTTCCTTTGGCAGATAAGTGACGGTAGATCAGACGTTTGCGATGAAAGCTTTTGACTGTCGAGATGAAAGTTTGTGAATTCCAAAGCTAAAACTACGGCTCCGGTTACAAAGCGAGGTCAATCCACTTGTGGTGACTAGATTTTTAGCGGTGAGGGTGCCATTATAGGTGGGTGAAAACACGATAGCGTAGCCGTAACGTGCGAGCTATTTTTTTTTCTTGCTGTGTCTTGTGAAGATACTTTTATAAAAAACTAAATTGGGGCGGTTGAACAAAATGTCGACCGTCCGTGGAAAGCTCGGCACATACCTCAGAGCGTAGCCATTGTAAGAACTTGTTGGTTATCTTTCTGAAATGCGATCTGTCACATCTGTGTCTTTGTGGCGGATCCGAATTCTTGGCTACTGTAACTAAGGGGATTGTTTTGGTCCCTTTGACTGTCCACTCATAAAAGTGTCAAGATTTAAATGTCCGGATTAAGAAAGAGCGTTTTGGACGACTCGGCTAAAATGTCCGTGCAGAAGGGAAAGGCATTAGTACCCCAAACATGGCCGTTCTCCAGAAACCAGAGAGGCCCTGTTTTTATGAAGAACACAAGTTAATTTATGTCACAGCTTCAAATGAACCTGTTTCTGATGTGGACGATGAAGCAGGTGTTGTGGTTTGACAACAGAACACAACTGGCAGCATCTAAAGTGTGTGTTTGAGTGAATACAATCTAGATGTGTGTGTGCAAAGTTTCGATTTAGACATGGAAACAGAAAATACAGACAGACAGAACATTGTCATGCGTGATTGAACATGGAAAAATTGCCCCCCCCCCAAAAAAAAAACTAAAGATTTATTTATGCAGCCGTATGTACAGGAATGCATGCTAGCTCAAATCAAAGTATTTACAACATGTCCCGATAAAGGCTATTTTAGCTGTATGTTAGCGGCTAAAAGTGTGGAGAAACGTGACAACAAATACATTATATAAATAGCGTTTTATTATTAGGCATCTATTGGTTATAATATAATACCTAATTATTTATATTGATCAACAATCAATGTTTTTGTTGTTGATATGCAAATTTAATCTGAAAAACAGCATAACCACTGTAAAAATGGATTGGTCATCAGTAAAAGAGGAAATAAATGAAAAGAATACAGCATCTCGAGAAATGTTTTACATGATGAATGCATTTCACCAAATACCTTTTTAAATTCGATGATATAATAAATAGAACCAGTACTACTAATGTTACTACTCTGTAATACATGTAACTAAATGTTGAATATTTTTGGATTACAATGGCAGAAAGTTTCTGGCTTTAAAAAAATGAATTCACATGATTAAATTATATGATTAATTAATGAACTATATAAATGCGCACAGAAATGCTACCTTTTATTGCATCAAACCCTGCATAAATGTTACAAAATGTGCTGTGTCCCATAAAAAGCTTTCACATGATTGAAGGAGGTTTAAACTCTGGATTAGACATTGAGAAAAAAACCTGAATGACTTGATATGTAAGGTCACTGTATGTCTTATTAGTGGTCTCATAAAGTTGATAGCAGTCAGAGTAATGATGTTTTATTACAATGCCTGCGGATATTGGAAAAACAAATATTGCACACGCTGAGACAGGTTTCCACCCTGCTTACAAGAGTGACTAAAGAGCAACCGTACACAACATTAGCCAGCAGCCCAGTCAGACAGGGAGCCTGACACTCTTGAACTTCTCAAGGCAAGTCTTCACACGTCCATGTTTTCTGCTAATATCCACGCTACATCTGTCTCTAAACTTCTGTGAATGTCAGAACGAGGAGTGACAATCTAAAGGGTGACTTTGAATTTGAAATGCATACTTCAAGTATTAACTTATGATATTTAATGTCAAAACATGACTCATATCCAGGGCTTGACCTTGAATTCCTTTTAGATAGTTACAATTTTACTCTCACCAGCCACTTTTTTGGGGAGGAAATGCAAAGAAAAAACTAAACATTTAGCATTTATGACTAAATTCAACAGATACAAAAAGTTTCAATTCAATTCTGACTAGTAAATCATTCATTGGAAAGCTTTTTTGTTTTTTGGGAATAGCCACAGTGGGTTGGCAGTTCAATGTTCACTCCAACCACATTGCTTCTATGTATGAATGTGTGTGGTTGTGGTAGTGTGTGGTTTTTGGTCAGAGAGGTCATAGTTATATAGTGATGTCTCTGTCAGACTTTTAATATTTTAGAATAAAAGCCTGAGCAAAGACATTTCCTTCTGCTTCTCTTGTAAAGTTGGTGGAATGTTCTTTAGTTCCTCAGCCCTAAAGAGCATCAACAGTGAGTCCTCGCATCTGGACAGCATCTCTGAGCCCTCTGCGTTTAGCCTCTTGAAGCGCGTTGTCGCCATGCTGTCCGACCGGTGCCATTTTCATTCCAGCGCGGGCTCTGCTCTTCCACCTGTCATCTGCAGTCCGAGTGCTGTGCTGACGTGTTGACAGCTCCCAAACCTGAGCCCAGTCACAACACCAAGCAAACGGGACATGACGGCTGCTGATAGAGGACTTTTAAGTAGAAGTACAGAGGAAAAATGCTTGTCTGTGTCTCTAAAGTATGTAAATATTGAGTGCACACAGGAGCTCTCACTTATCACACTATGGACTATTATGTAATTATATTTAAAAGAATGGGACCATAGTGTTACCTGCAACATCATTTAGTTTGTTCTACAAAGCAGTACTCTGAGAAAAGTAGTTTAGTAGAATTTTACTATGATACTTCTACTTAAATATATATATATTCCCCGCTTTTAACTGTACTTTTACTAACCAATCTGGTGCCCCATTTATGCTCAGCAAGTGAATAATAAAAGCAAATTTTTTGTATTTTTTATCTTTGAATACACACACTAAACCCATGATAAACTCCTGACTGGCGTTCATTGTTTATGTCATGTGAAGATAATCTTTAATATACAATATAATTTCTCAATTATCATTTGCCACTGACATCAGACTCATTACAGATTACTCCACAGGGAAGACTTGCATAAAGTCTCCCAAAGACAGCCTGATCTTTTATACCTGTTTTCTATTTTATAAAGACATAAAGATCATAATTAAAAATATATATACTCAAACATCTCCCATTTTCTCCAAGGTGATTTAAAACATTATCTGCTAAATTCTGATTGGTTGTTGAAGTTCAAAGCTGGATGTTTTTGCTCACGTGACTGCAGTGCGTGGGTCCTTTGGGCGCCATAAGCATTTGTTCACTGCTGGAGACAGTTTATATTTCTCTTTTAAATTTCAATTTGTTTCTCGCTGTTCTCTCCGGTGCCCATACATGATGCTATAATTACATTTGGGCAACAGGGTGCAAACTATTTCAATTAGTCCAAATGAGGGGCATTTCGCCGGTGTGATACCGGTTGACACGGGCCTGTCGTGATGTCCGACCGCGCAGGACGTCCAGCTGGGTGTAATTTTAGCCCCAAAAATATTGGTTGGATGAAGTACAGCAAAACATACAAGTTTATAGTAATGAAGAAAGTGCCTTACATGGCAGTCTGATTCCAAATGTTCCATGTAGGAATAATTAGAAATAGAATTAGCAGAAATTTAATGTCGGTCTCTCCGCAGGTGACAGCTAATTGTTTTCGCCATGGTTCCTTCGTGGAAAGTTGAACGTATCAAAGAAGGACAATTAGGCGTAAAACTACAATGTATAACAGGATAACACAGCGTGAGAACACACATTACTCTTATAATCTCATAAGAAGGTATTTGACATGTAATGAACGGGACACGATTTAGCATTGTTATTCACTCAAGGGAAATAAGACTGACCCATTTCAGAGCAGAGATGGAGGCTATTCGGCAGATGCCCTTTATAGAAAAAAAAACTTGATCATCACAAAAATATGTGACTCTATTATCCAAAGTGTCTCCAACTACGGGAAGTCCGAAGAAGATTCAAGCAACTCATTGTCGAGGGGGAAGAATCTACATTTTGTATGAGCTATTTGAGAAGACACTTTGAGAAAACCAATCAAGAGCTTTTTCATTCAAACTCTAACTTAATTCCACATAAAATGTAAGTTACACTTTTTAATAGAATAATGAGGCTGTTTTTTTAATGCATATTTTTCTTATCTTACACTCAAATATGCATTACAATTGCATTATTCATTCACTGCCCTGGGACAGTCTGACAGAAATGTGGCTGCCATTCTACACCTACACGTCCTCTTCACCTGACACCAAACACCACCACATTCATCCATAGGCAATGTGGGTTAAGTGTCTTGTCCAAGGACACAACAACAGAATCCACTAGTTCGAGCGGAATCGTATTGCCAACCCTCCAGTTAGGACAACTGCTTTACCCCTGAGCTCAACCTCTGCCACTTTTAGATTCTCAACTTTTGTTATGCAGCTCTATTTTTCCGGGCTTGGGGCAGACACAAAAGTTACACTAGCTTGTGATTCTCTGGATCAAGGAACAGGAAAATGCACAAAACCTTGGCGCACAAAAGGGGCACATTGTTATTGGATGATAGGGATCTAAATGGTGGACGTTCTCAGGATGTCTCTTTCAGAGCGTGTGAAGCAGCCCACATGGTCCACACACAGGTGAAGTATGAAGCCTTGATGTAAATAATAATAATCTGGAGAAAAGCTTAAGAGTGTTGGGACATCAATACTATACCTGCATGGCTCCACTTTCAATGTGTTGAGATAAGTCCTGGGTTTATCTGTGGATCTGAGCTGGTGCCTGAGACTCATCAGCCTCAACAGTCAAGAGCAGATGTGAATAATGACATTAACTGTAAAGAGGTTTTGATG
This sequence comes from Philypnodon macrostomus, assembly GCA_036025475.1. Taxonomy (NCBI): domain Eukaryota; kingdom Metazoa; phylum Chordata; class Actinopteri; order Gobiiformes; family Eleotridae; genus Philypnodon; species Philypnodon macrostomus. The sequence continues at coordinate 11,587 of JAVQKC010038419.1, forward strand.
TGAGCAGATAAGACACAGTTACTCAGCCTCTGTCACAGATAATAAAACAGCTGTGGACAGAATAAAGAATTTCAACATGGCCACTTGTCACAATGCTTCTAATGGTTATTGTGAGTGGGTACCCTTATAGCAGAGGAGGTCAGGGATTTTGTTAATATGATAAGAGCACATGTGCATGTTCATTTCCTGATTGGCGATTCTTTGTGAAATTTAACAAAGTTGTCAAGATATAGTCTGCAGTAGTTGTGGTCAAGAAAACCACATAAACAACAACAACAGCCAACAACAGTTTTACTGTTTATCGAGGCTGTAGAGAGAGCAGTTTCCATAGATCAGATTTTGCTGATCTCAAAGGGAATTCAAAAGCTCTTTTTAGGCAAATTAAGGGTTCTCCTTCCAGCCGGGAGACATTATTCTTTTACCTTGCTTCTGGTCTTCCCCGGATGCTTCAGTAGGACATAACCCTGACCCATGTCCAGTAGGCTGCCGATCGGAATCTAAAAGACCCATTGTTCTGTACCAGCAATCTTACAATTTTACAAAAGCAGTACCAAATCTATAAGCTATTGGGTTGAATCCACTATAATCAACTGCCCCAGTCGGCCATTGGATAAGGAATATTCCCACAACCATTCAATGTGTATTCCAAGTTTTGTGCTGCCTCTGGGGTCACTTGCTTGCATTGACCCTAAAGAATATCATCTTCATAATTCTGATGTCCTGCTTGAATTTATTTATTTATTTCATTTAAAATTAAAATAGCAAGCAGAAGTGTCTACATGACAATACAAAACTTCAGCTGAATTTAGTCTCCATGTATGGGTCTAGAGTCTGTATAAAGTACATACATATTGTGAGAAAACTGACTGTTTAGACACTAGTTTAGATTGCTGAGGGAATCTAGATAAGGAGAAATGTAACCCTTGCAGAGGAAGTACCCTGATGGTGCAGTAATGCAGACAGCCAGGTCCTCCTCCATCTGAGTCAGTGCACACATACAAGTAAGGAGCAGATAGGGGCTGTGACTGGTCCTAATCCTACCATCGCCTGCATGAAGGATGGAGCTAAATGGACTGTGGACGGCCACTTCTCACTAAGTGCCATCATTCATACACTTCAGGTCTCAGTGGCTCTGCTCCAACTGTCAGAAATGAAATGCTTAATTGAAAAATGCTTTGGATGATCCGCCAGGTGTTTTTAATCTTCTGTTATGAAGGTCTGTGAGGTTAAAAGCTTAATCAGAGGCCTTACTATGCTAACCTTTCTAAGCTTGTTGGCATGTTATAATGGGTTTTCCCAAAATACTCCCAGAGTTGTATTATTTTGTCTTCTCTTGGGTTTGAGTAATCATGTGTGATGGTGGTCTTCACGGAAGTAAAATACAGGTGACGAAACCCTATTTTTACTTTCCATTGTTTGCATTGACTTTATTAGAGAAGTGGCCGTGGACAGCAAGGGGAAAGAGGGCCTTGAAGGTTGAGGTAGCTTGAGGCAGATACAATGTAGTTAAGGGCTTTGTAAGATAATGTGTGACCCAATAATATTGCTCTGGGGGGTATGGTGGCAGAGTAGTTAGATCGACCCTCGGGTGGCCAATTACAACCACACTGAGTGGAGTCTGCATGTCCTACCCGTGTTAGGAATTTTGGTGAATGAATGTGGCGGCGCTGGTGCAGTGGGTAGAGGCTCGCCCTTCAACCGGAGGGTCAGTCGTTCGTGTCCCTGCCCGTGCACACGCTGTCATGCCCTCCCGTGGACCCACCACCTGCGGGAGGTACCATAAAGGTGCAATGTGGATCGGGCAGTGGTCGAAGGCGGGAGTTCCATGCTTAGACTGCTGGCTCCGCGACCCGGTTTTGGACAAGCGGAAGAAAATGGATGGATGGAATGTGAGAGTAAACTACTGGTCAGTGTCCAGGGTGTACCCCGCCTAAGATGCTGCGACAGGCTTTTCAGGCTCCTGTACCTTTTTCCTGGACGCAAGAGGGCAAACAGTTCATGTCCAGGATGAGTATTGTCTTTGATAATCTTTGAGACATTGGAAGTTCGCATTTCTTCCAGCGATTACAGGGGGCAGCCAATATTTTTTTCTGCTGATTTGACGACTTTCTGCAGGTTTTTTTTTTGCCAGCAGTAGAGCACCCAGCATACCATTTATGCAGTACTCCAATGCAATTTAGGTCCTATGTCTGATATGGGAAGACTCTTATGCCATACATCTTAATTTCTCTGGAGTCACCTGTGTGTTGTTGGCACTGCATTTTCTGTACGTTTTGCACTTTCCAGCCTTTTTGTACAAGAAAATCATGTCAGAAGTGTTCACATTTTTAAAGGCAAATCCACTCTCCATTTGGGCTGCTATAAAATGTATGGGATGAATGAAAGTGAGAGTGCATAGTCAGCAAACCAGCACTGAATACATCCACAGTAAAAAGCAAACAGGATTTCTTTCCATTTATAGCTATCATATAAATGTTATTTCTTTTAGCGCTTACTCTAAAACCATTACAGAGGAGTTTACTATATTTGACACTTAAATTGATTGAATGAATAACTTTTGAGGTTAGTCAGCAAAGAGCCTCTTACTAAAGTCCACATACAAAAAAGTCCAAAATGTCATATTGCAGAAATATATAAAATACCATGCTGCATATTCACAGTCTTTTGTGTTTTGGCCATTCTTCATTCTCGTGGCCCCAATGAACACCATATTGTAGACTGGGAGGATGCGCAAACTACACACAGGCATTTCTGAGTCCAGGTATTGAGCCCCAGAAACTTTACAGTTAGAATCATGTCAATGTCAAACTTACTTTTAGTATGGTTAGTATATTTGTCAGTGGTGTAAAGCTGTGATCAGAATCCACAGTGAGGGTTTTTATAGTTCTGTTTTTAGTCAGAGATTAGAACTTGATTAGTTCCACTTTGGACCTGGTTTAGACCTGATTTAGATGTGTCTCATACTGGCTTATCCCTGGCCAGTCTTGACTAACTCTTTTCCTATTCTATACAAAGATGTTAGTCTGGGAACTGCATTCAATTTCGAGGGAAGGGTTTACGGCAAAAAGTAAGCCAATCAGAAACACCAGCCATTACGCAGCCTGCTGTCAACCAGGAAGTCACATTAACGTTTGTGTATGAATTGCAGAGAAATTATTTGCTGTGAGCAAGGGATCAGACCTGTCACCCACATTTAGTCCTGGTTTAGATTATTTTTATTTTGTTCTTGGTTAATTATGGACATAAGGGCCCCTCCACCCAATTTACTTCTCGGGACGCACTGCCTGATGTTGTGCCCCTGATCTTAGAAATGACCCCAGCAAATAATACATTAACATACTGTTTTTTGTTGTGTTTTTGATGGCGTACAGTTGCTGTCTAAGCAGGCAGATCCTCTAATGATGCAGAGGGTATCAGCAGATGTGGGTCTATAACTGAATTTGGCCGCTCAGCTATAGAGCAGATCCTATGGCGGGTAAGTGGTCTTGATGGATGAGCACCACAGCTCATCATAGTCCCAGCATCACATCACCAGCCCCCCGCACCCTTTGTCTTCTTCTGCCCTATACTGGAACTACTGGGACTACTGGGTTCTCAGTCATTTAATACTCAGCAATATACTCCATTGTTGTATGAGTTTATGGATCTATGATGACAGAAATTATCAGATGGTGATGCTTATCAGAAATCTTTATGCTGTATATGTCTCCAATGCCATTGATTTAGTGATGAGCCATGTAGACCAATTGGGGTACATCATTTAAATAGCTATCTGATTCATGTACTTTCGCCTCACAGCAAGATGGTCCCAGGGCATTTTTTTTCTGTGTGGAGTTTTCATGTTCTCTCCTTGTCCGAGTGGATTTTCTCTAAGGGTTTCACCCATTACAGCTGCAGTACCTGATATTTTGACTTTGTATTTGAGCAAAATTAATGGCACAGTCAATAGTACAGCATACCAGAAGTCATCTGAGAAACAAATAGACTCTGAGACCCTCTGTGGGTTGTATTATAAGGGGTTTTGTTTTAGAGCGCAGGGACAACCTCAACCAATCAGACGCTTCCACAGGACAGGAGTGCTCTGATTGGTTGAAATATTGTTTATTTATCAAGAATCTATCAGAAACAATGTGAGATAATGGTTTAAAATTCACAGCTTATTTGATGTTTTTTAGTTCAAAAGAGAAAAAAAAAGCTAACTCCAGACCACTGCTTGTACTTCTTCGTTTGTGTGAGACCGTGACAGAGGGTTGAGAAGGAGACTCTGGAGAAAGTTCCCCAGGTGCAGCCCTGCATCCTCCCACTGTTCCTTACAGGTTACCCCATATGTAAAACCCATACATCTGACCTATTAGTTGCCCTTTGAAATGGGCCTGGAATCTCCTAATAGTTCTTTGTATGCTGTGTCTACTTGTCTATCCAAATGCATGAGACAAAAGAATGACAAAAGAATGACAATAGCTGAACAGACAAAAAAAAATATATATTTGAAACTCTTGAATCCAAATGGCAAGTTATCTTTCAACACCAACACTCAAGACCACACATTCAAATAAGGTACATTTGGCTCAGTTAGGAAAGCCCCTAAACTCTATAGTGACTTAATTGTGGTGTAGGTATGTGTCATAGAGTTTAGTTAGATCACAACTAGAGAGAAGAAGAGAGCTTGTTTACCACACCATCTCACGTTTGAGCTAATTGGTGAAGGGTGGTCCACATTGGAACAATTTGGAAAGTTAATAAACCTCACTTGAACAAAATGAAGAGGTAAGAGATGAGAACACAATAATACAACGAAATCTTTAGATATAATCTTAATTTTATAACCAGGTTGAATAATAATTGTAATAGTAATGTTAGCATTAGACATTAGCCTGAGTAATCTCCAACCTCAAATGGATTAGTCCACTCTTTCTGCATCTGGATTGTGGGAAAAGCGATACATCAACAAAATCTATTATTTACCACACAGCACTATACACTCAAAGAAGTGCGAGCTGCAACGAGTCAACAGCGAAGCCACTTATACACCCACACAAACCCAAACATAGCAGCCTGCACAGACACAGACAGACATATGAAGGGCAAGAGATGTGGTCGGTGCAGTGGGGCCGTAGGGGACCATGTGGCTACAGCGTCCATATGAAGTAACCCGAGCCCACGTTAGCTAAAGCAACCGATCTGCAGCCCCGCAGAACACAGTGTTTCCCCAAAGCAAGAGCAGTGTACACTAAAAGGGCTACCTTAACTCAGCCTCTGCTCATTTGATCAGTGATATGAGACTGTGGCTTGAAGATGGGATGGTACTAGTATGGTAGATGAAAGTCCACGTCTGCTACAACTGGCACCAACAGGCACCTTAATCAGACATTGTGTGGTTCCTAAGGGTTTTTATATTGTTAACGAGCAATTAAGAGGCCCCGCCCCAAAACCATGACAAATATAGGAAGTGTCTCTTTGACTTTTTTATGTTTGTGAAGGATGTTTTATGTCAAATTTTGTTAATTTCCCTAAAACTACATTATTCTTTCAGTCTGTAGTGGGCGCTATAGAGGTAACTGCCATCATATTGGTCAGATGTGTTCAGGGCCGGGGGGTAATTAGGTGTTTCAAGAGCCTAATCGGGCAAAGTATGTGCAAGTTAGAGGCTGTCAAATATACCTGACTTCCCAATTTCAATCCAAAATGGCCGACTTCCTGTTTGTTGTAGGGTGGGGTCACATTAATATTTTATGTTGGGTACACTGTGGAGAATCACTGTACCAAGTTTCATTGCTCTCTGCCAAAGTTAGTGTGTCCAGGGTCCCATAGGGGTCATAAACATGGGGGCGCTATAGAGGCATTCTTTATTTGACCTCTGTAATGTGCCTATGAACATTAAATATACACTAGCTTGGTTCACTGTGCCAAAATTCATGTGATTTTGTTTATGTTCAGCAGGATTATTGGCTCAATAAAGCGTCAGGGCTTATTTAATTGTCATTAATCATAGTATTTAGTGGAAAAGCTACTAGTCACTTTTTGAGCTTAATGTAATGTTTTGGTAGAAGAGGAGTACAAGTAAATGTACTATGCATTAAACACCAGTACAACTGCACATAGAAGACAAACTGTGTCCCGCTGGAGCACAGTCCGAGAATCATGTAGAAGAAGAAAGTTACAAAGGGCATTCAACATACATCTTTTATTATCAATTGCTTTTCACATGCTCTAGAAAATCTAAAGGGTGGAATTGCAATCACCATGGAAGTCACACCTGTTAGCCTGCAAGGTAATACCATTTGTACCTTCACTTTTCTCACTCGCTACAAGTGACTGAGTGCGGTTCGAGCTGTTGTTTTGATTATGCTAAAATTCACCTGCGGATGTGTTTGCAATCAAAATGGCTAATTACCCAAGTGGCTTAATCAACATTACAATAATTACACCATTACTATACAAGCACGCTGTGATGGATGTGGGACGGTAAACCTTTGTAAAACATGCAGTTTATTTGATTAACATCGGGATATGCAGTGATGGTTCCCCCAACAACCCAAACCAATACTACTTTGATACAAAACAGAAATAAAATAGCTTATATTCAAAATATGTAAAGCGTCTTTGAGTAGTTGTGAAAAGCG
>JAVQKC010038422.1:0-15044 GCA_036025475.1 Philypnodon macrostomus
CTCTCTCTCTCTATATATATATATATATATATATATATGTCGTTCCTTGTCTTTTTGAAAAAACAGAACAGCGCAGACGTGGAAAATATCGGTACAAGCGACTGAAAGCAGCTAAAGAAGTGTAGAGGAATAAACTATACTACAATGTTCCCAATTATTAGCATTTTTTTGCACATTTCAAGGCGTGGCCAGTGTGAGTGCTCTCATAGAAAATAATAGGGGTGTATTTTTTGTGTTAATATTACAGAAAAAAAAATTCAGGAAAGTCTTGTGTCATACAGTTTTAGCCCTAATAATAAAATAATATGCTATCCCAGCTTGACATGTAGCAGCTAGCATGTGATACACACATAAATAATTGAGGGTCTTCTATCGATCCGTCCAGAGCTGGATGTTTCAGTGGCAGTGCCAGCAGACACAGCAGGTCCACAGCAGATTATTTTTAGCCCAGTAGCATAAGGTCCAGCTAAGATCTATAATATATACAGCGCATTTCACAAGCTAGCTTTCACCGTTTAGTTTACCTTTGTTAATCTTAGTTGTGCTTTAGGATGTTGTAAAGTTGACTTTGATGGTGTGTTATACTTAGAGATGCAGATGATGATGATGAATCTTATGGTGTCTAACAAAAACAACATTTTAGCAGCCCCGAAGTTTTGCTAACACAACTCTAAGCTACACTTATCAGGGAATGGGAATGTTTAAGTGCAATAATTCATAAAAAATGTAATTTATTTTCTGGTGGATTATTATTAAATCAAGCAAATATGCTAATATGCTAATAACTGACTGTTGTGTGCATTGTAAGTAAGTGTGTAAAGAACTAACTTGACAAGGTTAGATTATGACTTAATGGTTTGGCATTTAGTATCTGGTTACACCCGCATTTGGGCTAGCAAAAAAATAAAAAAAAATTTACGTTTTAAGCTTTTTATTATTATTTATTCTTGTTTAATTTGGATGGATTTGGATTTTCGTTTTTACATTTTGTATTTTTCCTTGTATTTCCTCATTTGTGTTTGTGTTGTATTTGTATTTATGTGTGTTACTTGTTTTTACATTGTATTAGCATTTTTCTCAGTTGTTTTCATACATTTTTGTTTTGTAGTAGCTCTGAACTAAACTTGTATCCATTTGTAACTCTTTTCCACACAAGAGGTCACCAGCAGAAATGACGGCTATTACTTCCACGCTACTGTTCAGCTGTGTACACAAACAAAGCGTACAGAGACCAGAGGAGCGGGTAAACAGGAAGCAGCGCAATTGAATTGTACTGAGGAGAGTCTTTCCAAATGGATTGGGGCGAAGACGCAGATGGGACAGGAGGCGGGACAGGAAGTGCTCAGAAAAGGAAGCGGTTATGAGGAAATAGAAAAATCGATGCTGGAGGAGCGCAGTATATTGAATCATGATGTTGTTTAACAGTGTTGTAAAGTGAGCCAACATGAGGCTAATGCATGTGGACAGGCTTGTTGGTACTGGGTTTTGATGTACTTAAAGCTGATTAATTTATTGTTTGGTAGTATACCTCAAAAATTTTTATCTCTGTCTCTAGTACTTTCTTATTCCAGATCTAAAGCAATCAATACGAATGAAAAAACTGTACTAAATTGGACAAAAATAGGGTCTTATTTAGACCAATTGTAAACAAGCATGGTGACTTTAAAATATTAAATTGGAAAAGGATTTAGCAGCATTAAAAGGGTCTCGGGTTGCATCCTAAAATTCATTAATATTTTGCCTTTAGATTGTATGTACTTAATAATGTATAATGTAATTGTATGTAGTGAAATGTCTCAGTGTGGTCTCATTTCTCCAAAATATGTATGCATTTGATAGCCCTTGGCTGACCTTATTATCCCAAATATCACTGATGCAATTGAACCAGCACGCCTGTAATGTAATATGTTTAGGCCTAGTCTAGCTAAAGATTGAAATATACAATGTAAATAAAATTGTTGGTACTGTTTCAAATCAATCAAATCCAAGACAATGTGGCAGGTAGCCCATACTTCCCTCTCCCCAGACACTTTCTCCTCCAGCTCCATCTAAGGCATTTCTATATGATGATATTCTCATGCTATGGAGCACATGCCTTTAGTGGCTGGCGTAATGCGGTAATAGGCTTTTAGTGGGACACTTGGTTTGTTTCCATCATACTATTTATACTCACACTGTAACTCTAGTACCTCCCCTCACACCGTCGCCATGGTTACAAAAGTGCCCCTATTAAAGTCTATTGAAGTAGAACTCTTTATCTCTTTATCAAGCCACCACTATCTTGTCAATGTAACTTTAGCACCCACCAGAGCAGAGAAGGCCACAGGTCTAAATCTATGGACACTATTATAAAACAACAGTAGATAGGATGAGAGCATAGAGGTCAAGTGAGGCTACGCTTTGACCTTGACATGGTACATCTGAGCAGCAATGGGACGCACAAGGGGCTAGTGAAGGATAGTCTTTCTCCTCATTGACGTAGCATGTCGACAGAATAGAAAGTACAGATTCTTCTAGGTGGTGTTTTATCGAAATGGACATCTTGGAAATTGTTATATGCATATGTTTTTATCACAGAGGTTGAAACCAAAAAAATACTGTATATGGCCATGTTATTATTTGTTATTTATTGTTTACCATATAGACAACATATGCATGCATTGTGGTTCAGTACATTAAACCACAAATCTTTTTTAATGGATTAATTAGAATTTCCTTTCTGAAAAATATCAAATTGTGCATGTAATGTTAGTGTCTGTACAGACAAATTGCAACAGGCTCATATTTAGCTTTTTTATTTATGGAAGCAATGAGTTAATCAAACATATGTGTTTGAAAATCAATTGGAATAAACAACACCCAATAACAGTTTGAATTTATTTTTTTGTCATTTTCTCAATACATCATTAGAAAAAGACCATTACGCTTCAAGCAAAGATTTTTTTTTTTGCAGATGCAGTTTTTCAAAATGGAGATTCCCTCGTTCATTCAGAACAGTGAATTCTATCTCAAAGTTCTTTGTATTTCCATTGGGGCTGAAGCCTCGCGAGGTACTTTAGGTGAAGTACACCCTGGACAGTGGCTAGTCTGTCACTTCTATTGACTGTTGTGATTATTTACTAAAGGTCTTTAAAGTTACAAATTCTCCAAACACACGCATGTCTTTGGACGGTAAGAGAATGTACCTGGAAAGAACCCACAGTAACACAGGAAAGACTTGCAATCTAGAGAGACAGGAGAGCTAACCGCTAAATCCTTCACACTTCCATTTGGTGATAGGAAATCGAATGTTGTTAAAATTAGCTGTATGTAATGCCTTCAAGTGCATGCATTGATTCTTTATCCATAAGAGCTCTAACTAAAGCCTATAACAGCAGAAGTCAGAGCTGGGGACTGACTGTAACCTAGCAACGTCTTTCTCGCTGCTCCATGTGTCAAGGTTATCTCCAGATGAACTGACAAACCTACCACCTCATATCATTATAAAACACATGCAACATAGTAAAGACATGACTGCTGTTTCTATTTAGGTCGATTAACTGTCTTAGATGTTCTTGTCATATGTAGATGGTGATGTACAGTAGATGGATTGTCCCAGCCAGACTTTTATGAGAGAACGGAGCTTTGTCAAGATGTGCAGAACATTCTACAATCAATGTCCAACATCCAAGAACACACTGAAGCTGCTGTGCAAGTAATAAACACTTTTGTGACTTACTGATTGCATTGTAAACTGTAGCTAGAATGACCTGATTTACTATGAGTGCTTTCGTTGACCAGAATAAAGAGGTTCTAGGGATGTCCTGAGGGACCTCCCAGTGAATTGAGGCCAGTCAATTCAGGGAACTTTGAAATTCCCCGAAATGACTATGGGGCATGTTTGGGATTCTTTTGCCTCAATACAGGGTACCTCATTGTAGCCAAGCCAATGGGTCAATGTCTCTGGTAAGTTTTCCCCTTTGATTAGGGGTACTCTTGTCCAGATTTGCTTCTAGAGGTCAGTCATGATCATGGGAGTCCTGACCCTTTCATTTTTGTTTCAATATGGGGCACTTCCTAGGTTCATTTTGGGACACTTTTGTTTCACTTTGAGGCACTTGAATTTGTACCCCCTACTTATAATAGTATAGTATAGTAATACATTAGTGCAATGTAGCAGTATAGACAAATAAGACTGAACATGTCCTATCAACCAACAAGCAGTCTGCAGCACTAACCTAAGTGTACAATACCCCACTGAGCTGACATTCTGGTTAAACTCTATTATAGAAATGCTAATAATTGAAAATCTCATTAGCTGTTTTAACGTGCAATATCTGTAAGACCATCCATAACCATGGCTGTAAATGGGCCACTAAATGTGTATTTACTGGCCCCAAACCCCATCCACAGACTGTCACGTTCCATCTGAGCCCAGCGCCCGCAGGAACTGTAAACTCCGACATTTCTGAGAGCACACAAACGCCTCTTGTCATATTCTCGTGCAGTTAACGCGTCCAGACGAACAGACGGTGGCGCATCACTACAGACGGGCCTCGGGCGGCAGCAGACAGGCGGCCATGACACTGGGGAGGCAGTCACATGACCTGATCATCAATACGCTTCATGTGACTGCTGGGCTAGAGAGAGTGGCTGTTTCTAAATCTGATGTAAAGTTATCCTTTTAGCATAACATCATAGGGTACCAGATGAAATCCACCAAAACACAAGGAGAACATGCACATTTAGAAAGGCTCTGTCTGAACCTTACTGCTGGCATGTGCAATTTGCCACTATGCATCATTGATTTTCTCCTTACATTTTGAGACCTGCACAAAAAATGTACTTTTCCAGACACTAACCCCATCTGTGTGTTCTGGTACATATAGTGGAAACATGTGTTTTCTCTGAGTCAGGTTAGCTCACGATAGTCTTCTAATCCTGATAGGCCCCAAAACTTTAGTCCAGACTTTAGGAGGCTTTGCTAGCTTCAAAATCTAGTTTCCTGTTGCTGCTAGTGTTAGCATTAGCTTTAGGAAAAATGTGCAACCAGCCTGATTATTAAAACTTCAAAGTGACATTAAAAAGTTGTGGCTAATACTAAATACAATTCAGAGTCTTAGTGGTGTCCTATAGCCGAATCCCACTCAAACCTATGCATGCTGTTGTTGTGTCCTTGGGCAATGCAATTAACCCACATTGTGTAGTGTATTCGGTGGTGGTCGACAAAGCCCTAGGTAAGGTAAGGCTGCCACGGCAGACTGCCCCAGAGCAACTGTGGCTACTTTACCACCCCCAGTGTGCGATAGATTGTTGTTGAGTGTCATGAAAAGCTCTATAGATTATTGTGCACTTATGGTCAGCTATTTACATCATCAAACTATGCAATATTCTGTTATGTCTTTCTGAAACTTTTACACAATGATATCTTACCTATTAAAAAATCCCAAATTTTTTGTGAGCTATCCCAAAAACTGACAGTAAATGCAGGCCGGTGCGTACCCCATGGCCCAAAATAGTACTGCTGATCCCACTATCCTTCATTCATGAGCTTGAGAAAGGGGTGTTTTCTGCAAAGACAGCACTTGTTCTCTGATACAGCCTAATATATTCTTGGTTTATCTCATCCTTCTGCATCCAGTAAGCTCCTGAGTGAAAACAGACTCGCGCAAAGAAGACTTTCATGTTTCCTCAAAGCCAATGGTGCAATGGATGGCCTTGCATATGTGATTATGTTCTCAATAGAGCAGGGGTAATGTCTGACCTCCCTGAGGCCGCTTGTTGGGAAGACGCTATTAGAAAAGGGACCATATGGGTACCAAACTAGGAAAATGCTAGCTACTCCACGTGTGCATAAATCGGGCTATAGTGCATGAAGTCCATATTGTCCACATTCCCAGGAGGATTTACTTGACACCTGTGACCTTTGACACCCCCTCCTTAAGAGAAAGATTTTCCAATGACTGGGATTTTTGTATTTGAAAGCATGAGTATTTGGGGTGGTCCAGCTCCGGCTAACAATACTTGGGTGGCGTTTTGGTTTGTATTTTGATATATATCGTGGTACAGCACGTATTGCAATTTAAAATCCCCCTTAACTTTAAAATAAGGGTGAGTTTTGTCCCAGCTAGTGCTAATAGCCCAGCCATCAGAAAAAATGTAGGTCATTAATTATGCATGATGACATTCCAAGGGTGCAGCTTAGCATCATAATATATCACAAATGTATTATTTTTTTATCTTTACTGTAGTACATATGTATAGGCATTATTATTACTACTAAAAGAGGGTATTCTTACATTATGGTATGGTACAAACTGAGAAAACAAAATGAAAAGCTAGCAGATATGCACTTACGAAACATAACTTATTATAATTACCTCAAGTGAAAAATGTGATCTTAGTTATCTCTAGTAAATATTTCCTGGTTGTTTTATAAAGGCTTAGAAAGGGCAAGACAGTCCCATTGTTGGTGTAAGGATAAAGCACATCTGCTACTGCTGCTGTCAGTACTGTGTAACTTCATGACTATTCATTGAAAATAATAGTTTAACTGAATGTTCTTCTAAAGATTTGTGTTGTATATATATATATGTATGAGTGGCAGATACCGCAAAGGTGTATGTGCCCCAAATATGAAAAACTGTGGCATATTGTACAGAATTCATGATAAAGTTGAGGCACAGTAACAATTGTTTTTTTGGCCGTTCATACAATGTTTACTAAAGAATATATATATATTATAATATATTATTATTTTTATTTTTATTTTTTTTAAGTTTTCTAATTTGGATTCACTATATAGGATTTATTGAGCACAAGCTACTTCCAATAGTACAGAGTTGGCCAACCATTATTATAGTGCACTTGATTTGGATTGTACTATCCATTTGCCCATCTCTCTGAATACATTGGCCACATGTGAAATAGGCCAGTGCTGTAGGAAGGCCATGTTCTTACTTACTGTCTTTACTGTTTAGCATCAGCCCTAGTCTATGATCCTCTCGGACATGATCTTTAAAGATGAACGAGAGGTCAACTGCTGCCACCAGGCGTCCCTTCGAAAACAAAATCAAAGTGCGCTACTGTAGACAGAAACAGCCATTTTCAGTACAGTGTTAATGTTACTTGTTAGCTTTACTTAAAAAATGGAGGAGAAAATACTAAATAAATTCAAGGTTTTCCGGACATTATATCAATTGAAAGTGTCAAAATCTGCTCAGATCAATGAATTATGATCAGCCCTGTGACTAACTGGCAATTGTCCAAAGTGTACCCTGAGACCCATAGTTGCTGTGAATGAATGTGAGATTTTTTGCGTGTCCAAGTGTCCGCCTTGCGACTAACTGGCGATTGTTCATACCCCTAGTCGCTGTGAATGAATGTGACGGTCCTTGTGTGTCTTCAAGTGACAGCCCTGTGACTAACTGGTGAACTGTATTCCAAGGCCCATTGTCGCTGGGGGCTGCAATAACTGGTAAAGTAAAATAAAAATGTCCTCAAAAAGTCAACGCAACAGACTTTACAAGGTTTTTGTAAAAATGACAACTTGGTGAAACTTTCAAACTATTTTTCAGTTTCCTAGAATTGATTTAGCAAGGTTAACATTTTTAGATTGTACAAGGCCCAGCACTAGAAGCCAGACAATATAAAAGCTGCTTCACAAATAGGGGGCTGTGGGAGTCTAGTTATGGCCACAGCCATAGGATGAGTGGGCACTTTGTTTATTCTTGCTGAATGTAACGATGACTAATTGTGGCAAAAAGACTGCACAAAGTTAAACGTCGCAGTGTTTACTGAAGACCTAAGTTGTTTTCTATTGACTGGAGTGTCTCTCATTAAAGTCAGATTAAGAGGATCCACAGTCAGAGGGAAAGCGGCCAAATCCAAGGGAAACATTAAGTTTCAGACAAAAATAACAGACAAAAGAGCAAAACAGGAAATAAGGAACTAATGAAGAAGAGACAGAAGAGCTAGTATTCTTCACCGTGTACAAGATGAGAGGAATTAGCTGTGGTTATATCAGCAATATTTAGATTAGTTATTACTATTATTACGATTATAGCATTACATAACATGGCATAGTAAAGTAACAGATAAATCAGTCTGAGAATCTTGACACTGCCAACCACGGTTTTTCTATTGGCTGTTTTTCATTTAATGTTGAGTTTAAATATTATATCCATTCAAAGTGTTGTCATCAGTTGTCAATAAGAGCCTGATTATTACTAATAAATGAAAAACATACAGGTCACTATATGTTGATATAGAATGGGCAAAAGGTTGGGTCAATTTTGTATCCTGATAACATGATACTGCAAAATATTTAGTTGCACAGGGAAGTTAATTTGCATTTCAAATAAACCTAACTAATTAAAAAACTATTAGGTAAACCCATCAATTGTTTGGCTTAGAATCATCTGCACGTCCTCACTTAAATGCTAGGGAGACAGTGTTTTCCAATTAGCCTTGAAAACAACCTGTCAAAATATAGTTAATTAGCTGTATCAGTGAAGATCTGTGACAAGAATTGCAACTAAAATAGAATAAAGTAAAACACAAAAAACATCAAAACAATGGGGCAAAAGCAGTAAATGGCAACAAAATTAACATGAATTTCAACACAAACAAAAATGTATCAATCACAAACAAAACAAAACTTAAATGTATCAAACATCAACAAAAAAACAACACATCACCCTCTATTTTGTGAACACAGTTGTTGTTTTGCTTAGTAATGACTAACATGCTGACAAAGTGCCCTCAGACCTCGAGCTCTCTGTGATTACAGCTATGACCTCATCCCACAGTCCAGCAAAGACACTAACCAACCGTAGAAGTCCTGTCAAAAAACATCTAATGACTGACTTTCTTCTCACTTCACAGACTTGGGTTGCCTAATGTATGTTACAAATGCGAGCAAACAAAATGGGGTGTAGAGAGACACGCCACAGTCAACACCTAGAGGGCACTGTCATTAAAAAAACTCCACTTCATCACGGCCGCCACATGTTTGTCATTGAGTCGAAGTGGGCTCAAGTATATGCCGCGGGACAGGAAGTTTAAAGCAAGCCCTCTGAAAGACAACAACAACATGGGCTTGTGTGTTAATTACCTTACAAAGTGACGAATAGAGGCCCTCTCAAAGCCTCAATTAGAAGTCAGCAGGATGGTCTTGTCGAACCTAATGAGGGTTGTCAAATATGTCTGAGGCTGTCGAGTAGGGGTGGGCGATAAGGTGATAAAAATGTAATTGTGATATGCTATGACGATCTGCTAATCTGGGAAGATGGTTGAATCGTGATACAGTGCATTAATTTATGCTCTGCTTAATGCCAGTATTAATATTTTTTAAAAAGGAAAATAAATAGTATTATGTATAGGAGGATATAGGAGGAGTCTAAAATAGGGCTCCATAGTACAATAGCTAATTTTTGTGATTCAGTAAGATCTTTCTATAGCTAAATACAATATACTTACAGACAGGGAATATTTTGAACATATTACAAATGCCTACTCACACCAAATATTATGCAGTTTGATATCACCAAAACTACATACAGTACATCTGAATCATATTACATATTTCCACCCTCATTGAAAACATGTGGCAACGGAAAGAGAGACATAGGTGACAAATTCTTCTCTGCTGTGCCAGTGCCAGCTCAGAATTAGACCCTCTGAGCAGCAGACTTTAGCACGACAACAACAACAACAACACCATCCCTCCACCCTCCACTCTCCACTCTGCCTCCCCCCAAACCTCCCCCCTGTCATCTCCACATTCCTCACTCTCTGCACTCTGCTATTAAATGGTGCACCATCTCTAGCATCTCCAGTATCGAGTTCTATTGTAGCCGGCAGCGTGGGCTTCAGCTATTACGAAAGACAAGGATGATTGGGTGCTACTTTTAGACGAAGGAGGGAGAGTGGGAGTTGAAATGGAGGAGGTGGGTGATTGAAATTATGAGTATGAACTACGTATGTAGGTATTAGTAAGGTTTAAGGAGTCATTAAACGTGTGTGCAATGTACTTAAGTGGGCAACTCCAAGTAAAAGGATCAAAGAAACCATTCTACAAGATAAACAAATATGAAATGTAACGAGAAAATTTATAAACAAACAAAGCAGTAATAAAATATACTAAAATGCATCAAAACAATTTCAGAATCAAGAGATCAAAGCCTAAATGTGTCCAAATTCTATATAAAACCAAACTGCACAAAACAACTGATAAACAATATTGAAATGCTAACAACAACAATGCTAAAATGCAAACAAAGAAAGGTATGGTACCAAACAAGAGGGGCTAAAACAATGGTTGAAAACATAACTATGATCGAGAAAACAATGCGTGTGGGCATGTGGCAGTCTACTGCTAGCATCTTGTTGCCTAACCATTCTCCCGCACATTCGTTCACTATAGTATAAAAGCCGACGGTGAAGGTTGTCATTCATCCAGGTAGAGGTCATTCTGAAAGTTGAAAAAGGGCATCTGGACAAGGTTTTGATTGTTGGTTGTTGTTGGCAGATGAAAGCTTTTCAACAATCAAAACCTTGTCCAGATGCCCTTTTTCAACTTTCAGAATAGTATAAAAGCATTTAATTGACTGATTTGCCTACATGTGCACAACTTTGTATGGCAATAGCTTAAGAAGGTCTATAGAAAAAAATATATGGTTCTAGACCCTAATTTACTCATCACTGCATTATCATATACATTATTATAGGGTTAGGGTTAAGGGGAAACACAAAGTGCAGCTGGGTGATTGTCGGTGTGTGCCTGCCCCACACACGCTGCTCCGAGTTGCTCCAAGTTGTGCTCGAGTTAGGGACAGAGGCGGAGTTTGAATGCTTTTCACGCCGTTAGAGAGGACAGAGACAGACTACAACTGATCAGACGAGTCCACCTGTCTGGTATTTAGTCACAGCTCGATGGTTCTGGAGATGCACTGGGGACGTATCTCGGTGTACATTTAAAAGTATGATGAAGACACACTGGATTCCGTGTAAATTAGGGGTAAAACTATTATAATCCAGGATGTAGCCAAACCTATTTCAGAACTGCTCTCAATCTTGTGGCACATTAAATCGAGAGGTGGAACTGTGGCGTCCCAGTTTGACTTTGACCTCTATGTGTCTGTCCCACTTCCATCTCTGTGACACCACTTACACATTCTGAAGAGCTCCACTGGGCCGCTCCATACCAGGGACTGTCAGTGAGCAGTTCCCCCAGCGGCATGCAGCCTCATCGGTCATGACTCACATAATCCACCCCACTTCACACACCAACACCACCTACAGCCCTCCAGTCAATCATCACTCCCCGGTCTACCTCTTGTCCTCTTTTTGATCCTCTTGTCTTATGTAACTTATGAATTCAAAACACAATATGCATTAAATCCACTTTTTTTACATTTTGTATTTGTGTGCAGCCTATAGTCCTTTGGGTAAATCCATAATCTCGCTAATATAGTTATAGATGTATTGATTACCAGCCAGAGTGAGTTTGCAAAACTAACTACCAGCTAAATATGTACAATAGGACATAGACAAATGTATGGGGATTGAGGAAAGTTTAATCTACAGTATATCAACTGAACATAATTTCTCCAGTTTGCCAACCTGAGGATTGAACTCACAACCTCAGATAGAGGATAACAAATTAGTGACTGTGCGCCCTATTACAGCTATAATAGCCCTTGCAACATGAAAACAGCTGATCCATTTATGGTAAAATCAAGAAGGCTAATGGTAACAGGCTAACTTCATAGTTAAAGCTGATACCAGATGAAAGCTATTGAGTAAAGCTCATAGAATAACATTTTTTTAAAGGTTTGACCGATAGAGTTTTACTTTAGTCCCTCCCCTTGCCTTTACAGCAAAGGCATCAACTACTAATTGGTCAAAATTGTAACCCACAAATTATTTGATGATGTTGCTGTAGAGGCCAGGGGAGGGACTTAAGTAAAGTCATATTCATGACAGATTACAGACTTAAGACAGTTACCATGACATCTATCTCTCCAGCCCCATGGCCTACTCACACCAGCTCCATTCTCCATGATCCTCTTACGGGATCCTCCTTCTTCCTCTTCCGCGTCAGGCACTTACTCCCTTCTCAACCAATGCCACACTGTTATCTCCTGCCTTCAGCTTGAAAACGTTCCACACTGGGCTAACACGTATGCCCCTCTAACCCCCCCAACCATACAAACAAAGTCAAACACAACAAAGCAATCACGCTAACGAGAGCTAGCGCCGCTTCATGTTCACCAAAACATATGTGCAATTAGGAGCATGTAATCAGGCCCACATGCATGGACACGTGAAGATGACATCAACGGGCCTTTAACTATTATGGGCCAGTGGTGCCTAGAGGGACCCATGTCTGAATATAGATCTTAAAGCAGGCCGCTCTCATTCACTCTTGAGTGCATAGATAGAAGGAAACATAGTAGAAAATGTGAATGAAGTTTTTAACATGTAAGGGAGTCTATTCATGTTTTCAAACTGGATGGTACAAAGAGCTATAGATGGCTAAGTGTGTTCAGTCGGCCATATTGGCAGGAAAGAACAAAAGCCTATGAAACAAAGGAGCAGATCTATCATAGGTAATTGTAATATTAGCAAAGTCTAAGTAATGATTAGTAAATAGATTGGTGATTTTGTACCTACACCTGGTGTGGAGTGCTAGTCGCCAATCTGCTCTCATTCTTGATTGCAACAGTTTTAGCTAGGTATATAAAAGCTATGCTAATTTAGGCGTGTTTGCATCTTCTCTGCATTGGATAATTGAACTAAAAAATGAGTGAAAAGAGGCTCAGTGCTGTTCAAAAAAGCAATGGATTTGTTGAATTAGAGCAGGCTAAATAATACATACCTTAATAGACATGGTAAGAAATAATGCTCAGTTCACTTCTCATATTCTCAATTTGAAAAATATGATCAGTTTGGACCAGTCCTAACAGCTCACACTATCATCAGAAATAGCACTTTATCTGGCTTTTTTTTTTTTTGTGGTTGAACATTTGGTCTGTGTATGTGTGAGAATTTCTCATTATTGTGCTGATCAATGAACCGTCAATAAATTACCCCCATTAACACTTTTCAAAGACACAGCCTAACTAACAGGATGGGAGTGTCGGCTGTTATTCCATATTGATTAGCCTCCTATTTAATTAGTTGATGGTTTTAACTGTTTCGCTGTAATTAAGGAGTTGGTAGCCGTAAAATGAAGTGTTTTCCCAAATAAGCCCCAGGACATCATTTGTTGTACATAAATTACTTTGACTGATATTTTTCATCAGATTTTATTGCTAAATGCATTCAATCTACCAGTAAACCAATGATTATACATGTGAAAATATCATGTCGTTTTTGCTGATGCCTTATAAACTGTTTTAAGATACATTTTAGCCTTGGTGCTCTGAGGTAGAGAGATGTGGCAGCCATACCACACCTGTTCGACCACCACCCAAGTATGTCATCCAAGGATGCAAGACAGTAATTCGATTAGTACAACCAACACTGCCTCCCCCATTGAAAAGTATGGAAGGTGCAGGTGCTGCTCTGGGACAGATTTGCAGAAACCTTCCACCACTGAACACGCCACAAGAATCACACTACCACATTGATACATTCAGGCAAGGTGGAGGAGGTGTCTTGCCCAATGACACAACCTTCTGATTGGTGGATGTCCTGCTCAACCACCTAACCCACTGCTACACCTATTGTAATGTATAGAAGGCATCTGATGTATAGAGTACATCTGTAGCCACAGCTGCCCTGAGACAGACTGACATGGCAGCCATACTACCTCTAATAAACACCACAAAAATCCATCCATCCATCCATTTTCTTCCGTTTGTCCAAAACCGGGTCGCGGAGGCAGCAGTCTAAGCAGGGAACTCCCGCCTTTGACCACCGCCTGATCCACATTGCACCATGGTACCTCCCGCGGGGGATGGGTCCACGGGAGGGCCTGACAGTGTGTGCACGGGCGGGGACTCGAACCACCGACCCTCCGGTTGAAGGGCAAGCATCTACCCACTGCCCAACCGCCCCGGCAACCCACAAAAATCCCACTACCATATTCATACATCCAGACAAGGTGGGTAGGGTGTCTTGCCCAAGGACATGGTGGCACAACCTATTTTTACACCAATTAATTACTACAACCCAATATCAAAATCAAAAAAGTTTGATTCCAAATGTATCCAACATGAGACAATAATTACCTTGCATATTTTTGTACCAACCACTGTGGGGCTAAAACAAGGCAACTCAAAATAGCACCAATCAAGCGGCAAATAATCAGAACTGTACTGAGAAGAGAAGGTATAAATGTCACGATTTACAAAAGCCGGTGTTAGTGGGTCGTGCCGTGGATGTCTTCCAGTTAATAACTCCTGCTACACACACTCTGGGCTATTTCTGTCTGTGTGCTGGGAACATAGAAGACAATTGGAGAGATGGAGAAGGAGGGAAAGAAAGACGGGTGAATGAGGAAGAGCAGATGGTGACAGTTTAACCAGGAGTGTGCAGTCTACACATCAATAATTCATTAGCACAACTGTTTAGACACTTTACTTACTGCAGCTGGAAAAGATTGACTGGATGAAGTGCTGAAAACAATGCAAACTTTCATGATAGCCTGTAATATCACTTTGTTGTGGAAATTAGTAAATAATATAGTAAAATATCCATAACTTTTTGTGACTAGAATATCTTGCCTTTATAAGAGTTTGGTGCCCGTTTGTACCACTAGATGGAGTAAGGAGCCACTGTCACCACTCCTTTGTAGCTTGTCCTATTAGAAAATCTTAGATTTTAGATGTTGGCTGCTCAAATCTTTCTACCTTGGGTTTGACCACCTAACACCACCTAAAATGAACCATGTTATTATTTTTAACCTTTTTTATTGTAAAAATGAAAACAGAATAATCTGTGTGTAAAACTATTTTCCAGTACTGTATTTGATAACATTATATCATTTAACTTCAGAGTGTGCCTAACCCTTTTCTCTTGTGCAGATGATTGGGACTCAGAATTTTCAGATCCCA
>JAVQKC010038438.1:0-25956 GCA_036025475.1 Philypnodon macrostomus
TTCAACAGTAGTAATAGTAGCAATGTGGAAGTAATTTACTAAATTATTCATCAGGCTTGTGCATAATTTTTTCAGTAGGTACATCACAGAGGCTAGAAATCACAAAAATACTGGTATTATGTTGTGACTATAAGTAAACTGAGGTAAAATGCTCATAATAACATTGAGTCTGATTTCTGCGGTGCTGGAAGGACTTACAAGCATATCAGCGATGATAGATCTCTCTGTTTAGATCCCAGGGTGGAGAGGGCTGCTACAGAGGAAGGACAGCAGGGAACAGTAACGAGGTGGAGAGCCACACTGAAACTGGTACAGAAAGTTAGGTTTATTTCACTTTTGTCTTATTGTAACATGTATAGAAGAGGACGTTTTGGACTGTACAACAGCATAGGGGCTGTGGTACCTTTGTTCATAACAGCTGTACAAAAAAGTAATGGCCGAATCCCAGAATGTGAAATCTATCTTTAAAGTCTTCTGTTCCCAGGACTTATTTAGAGACTTGGAGCCTGAAGTCCAGTAGCCCCTTGTTGTGTATGAATCACAACAAGAGCCCACTGCCCTGGCATCGTGGCAACAGATCAATGATAATTACCACCTTGACATGAGTACGCTTATTACTGAACAGGATCAGGGACTGAGGCCCGAGCCTTACTGGCCGTAGGGCCCAATCGATAGTCCACGAATAATGACTCTCTTGGGCCCTAGATTGGACTTTGCCACTAAACAAGCCATTACAGCCGCGTGCGTGACAGCTTAGGTCTAGATATGCGTCCTAACTCGGCCGGACCTGGAGGCTTCTCTGTTCGAGGCCGCCTCACTATGGCTCCCACATGCCTCAGTACTCAATCTTGTCATGCGGCGTTATGGGCAGGCCAGACACATGCCTCTGGCTTTGAGACGTGTTAACCAGAAGTGAGTGATTAGAGGAAGCATGCTGCTACAACACAATCTGGTCCTTTTGCAGCATGTGCCACTGAAAAGGGCCCTCGCAATGTGACCTGATGATTGCCACTGAGCGCAGAGATCAAACACGGCTGCACCTTGCAGTATATACACACTCATAGAAACACACACAAAAGCGAGCACAGGCGATGCTGATCCGTCTATGGCAGTCCTCATCTGCTTTTCGCTTTGATTTTTTTACCGTTTCCCTCCTCCAGATCCCTTGTTTTTTTTACCCTTCTCTTTATTTAATCCGGTCATACCTGTAATCGGGCTGTGCGACAGGAAACTTCAGAGAATCAATTAGTCCTCGCCTCATCCGGAAGCCAAGACGATTCCTCTCGACTTGAGCCGCAAACTCCTTCTATCAGGAGTCATTCTGCCTGCCTAACACCCAGACTCCCCTCTCCTGAGCTGGGATAGGTTTGACTCTAAGCCTCTAAAACGTTGACAACCCAAAGCGCCTTTCTCCGTGCAAGCCCTAACCGGCTGCCTCACCCCGGCCTCTTTTTTCTCTTTGTAAGCGCTGTTGCTTCTAAATAAAGACGGATTTGTTTTTCTTCACAGAGGACGATAATAACGTGGAGTTTCATCCACAATTAAATAAACATTCTCTAAAGAAAACTCCAAAGGTTTGATAAGAATTGGTGGGAGAGAGGTCTTTCTTTGTCCATGGGAAGTTAGCCACTGCAGAATGTATTGTTGTTTAGAAACACAGCCGCATGCTACAAAGGAAATAGCAAAAATATTATATTCTGGCTCTACTGTAGGCCCTTCAAATTGAGAACATTGAGGGGTCAGATTTAATCCCCCGCCCCTGCCTTTTGTATTCAGATTACAGACTAAGAAGGATTTGCAGAAGCCTGGAGTCTCTTGTTAAAAGACTGTTCTCCACTTAACCTGCAATTTACCTGTCACTTAAGCCTGCTGCTGCGATCAAACACACCTCAGCATGAAAGAGGAGCTGTTATTTTTTGTTTTTAAGCTAATGAAAGTGGTATATTAAGTTCCCTGACAGATGCAGATTCAAGGCGTGGCACTTTGTGAAAGATAGGTCAGAAAAAACACTCGGATGGGCACTACTTCGGCTGATGCACACAGGTCTCGACATGCAATAAACAAGAAATTACTTGTTGACCAGTCGGGAGCATTGAGATGGTGGTGTGCTCTCCAGAGGGCAGTGTAAAAAGATGCCTGCAGGACACAGAGCCGAAACACACTCAACAAGCGTCTTGACTTGATTTGTATTGTGAACCTTTCTCATCTGCTCCACTGAAAAAATCCATATGTGGCAACCTGACCTGGCAACCCTCCCAGAGAAGCCAAATTCATCTCTCTTCAAACCAAGTCTAGGGAACTGTTTTGCCAGAATGCCATAATGCCCCTCTAAATCTTACACCAGAACAAAATGGGACAGGTCCATAGCAGCACTAAAGTGGACTATTCGTTTTCCCAGCACAGTCCTAAGGAGTAATGGGAGTCGAGTTATCAAATAACATTAGGATATTATTCAATACCAAATCAATTATTCCAATTGTCTGTGCAAAAGTCTGGAACCTACTGTATATAATTGTGTATTTACATACAGAGCGGTTGTCCAACAAGAGGGTTGGCAGTTCAAGTCACTCCACCCTGTGTGCATACTGTTACATTGAATTGTGGTATCAAAAATTGTATCTAGCATAAAATATTTTCCTTTCAAGTTTGAAATTCTAGTGTTGTGACATAAATGGGAGTGATGTTGAGGCATTATCAGTCAATATCTGCCTGCCAAAGCTTTGCAAGCTACTCTCTTGCATTATTTTTTCTGAGTATGTGCAGATGCCCAGCAAACAAGCACATGGCTCATGATGGAGCTTTCCACAAGTCTTTGATATGTGCCTTAATCTCCACTAAACTATCCCTCTGGTTTTAACATCCCTGCGCATTAGCCTATGTCTTATAACTTAAGAGTTTATCATTGGGCTCTAAATTTAGACGCCCTTTATTTAAGACTCAAAGGGAGCCTGGAAGGAAAAGGAGCGTGCTAAATCATAAACCTTCCCGAACACAACAAAAGGATATGAAAAAGTGTTTATTGTTTTAGTGATCTCATTGCATTGAGCCATAACAGATTAAAACAATTGTGTGCATAGTTGAGATATCTTTAACTCTTGAATGGAGGAGATGGGGAGGAGATTATAGAAACTTTTTCATAAGTGCATGAATATAAGTGACCAAAACAAAAGAGCATGTATGTAAATGTAAATGTAAATATAGAAAACTGGTTGACACAAATACTTAAATACTACAAAATTACAACGGGTAAGATTTTTTTTGTCTGTCATTTACTTTTTGAGAACTTTTTTATAGATTGGATAATAGACGTTCCAATTACGGGTTGCCTAGCTCAGCAACTATGGGCTTTAGGCAGCATAGTCAGTTTATTGCAGGAGATGAAAACCATTTACTCTCCCATTCATTCTCTACTGGGGGATGTTTGACAGAAATACAATTCCTCTTAAAGCTGTAGTCCCATTGAGCGTTAAGACTGTAAATGCACAATCAGTGATCTGACCCTGTTTTATCATGTACTGCAGGCAGCCTGTCATAATTATTGGAGATAATGTTTTCTGTAGCGTTTGTTCGTTCATCCAACTGTCTGTTAGCAACTTTACGCAAAAACTAATAAACGGATTTGGATGAAATCAGAGAAGGTCAGGAATGACACAAGGAACAATTGATTTGATTTTGGGACTGATCACCGTCTGGATCCAGGATTTGTCTGTTAGCAATTTTACTCAAAAATCCGGGAAGGTCAGAAATTTCGCAAACACCAGTTTATTAAATCTTGGGAGTGATCCTTGGACATGAGCTGCCTTGGCGGAGATCTGCACTCTCCCAGTGTTTTCTAGTTTTATTTTGGTCCCTCCATTGGCCTCTGCTGTAAGATGTCTGCCCTTACAAACCTTTGAAAAAGTAACTTTACTGAACCTTGCTCTTAATCACCTGGATGGGCACAGAGCCCATGGCGGACTTTTATTTGTGGATTTAATTTTACCTCACCCACATTTTTATCAATCGGCTTTTAGATCATTTTAACTTGAAGAGTGCCCTTGTGTGCTGGACTTAGTAACTTTTTAACTGACAGGACACAGAGTGAATCAATGGTTGCCGTTTCACTGGCTCACCACAAGGGTGTGTTCTTTCACCTCTTCTGTATATGTTGTATAGAAACATGTCAAAGCAGGCATAAAAACAGATTAATTTTAAAAGACAAGTTCATTGTCTTTAGAAAGAGTGGCCTCAGACAAAGCACGACCGCGATCAGAGGTGAGACTGTGGAGCAGGTCACCACATACAAATACCATGGGACTGTCATTGACTCTGGATTAAAGTTTGAAATCAATTGTGAGTCAGTCTGTAAGAAGGACACAGCGCCTGTCATGTCTCAGGAAACTGTTTTTAATCTGTTTTTTATGTTGATCACACTCTCATGTCTTTGTCATTTCATCATGAATTTGATTTGGTGTCTTTGTTTGGGTCAGTAGCTGAGTAGCTGAGCCTAGACTCACTGTATACAAGACAGTTACAGCGGCTAGGCTCACCCTCTGGACTATCTGTTTGTTGGTCAAAGTGTAGTGTTCGAAAATGTAGAACAAAAATAGTTTTGTTCCTGCAGCAATACCTGTGTTGAACAAAAATCATCAATTAATTTTAAATTCACTTTAAACTTGGATGTTTTTACTGTTTTTATTTATATTGTGTTGTGTTTATGAGTGCATGTTTTGGGATGCCCCTCTCTTTTGTACTGCAAACATACGGGTACGAATAAAGAAACCAGAACCTACAATAGCCCTACCTTTATTGATTCAGGTAAAAGGTTTGAGAACCTCTTCTCATTTATAAACATGACCTGGCCAGTTTGTGGGATACCACTTTTTGACTCGGATTTGATGCTGCTGTAGCAGCCAGAAGAGGTACAGATGACCTACTTTACATAGAACAATGTCAGATAGTCCATTTTAAACACATAAATATGATTATCTTAGGAAAATCTTAGACAGGAACTAATTGATAACATTTTATGGAGTTATAGATTTTTTGTAAAGTTAACTATCTTAAATTTTAGTGCCGCTTTATTTTTAGATTTGCTTTCACCTCTTTCCCTCCCTCTTTTAGGCCTATGTATTTCTTCTATCAAACAAACCATCCCTTGAGAGTTGTCTCTTTTATTCTGATAGGAGCCCACCTGTCCGGCTTCACATCACAGTCAGGCGCATCCCCGGTGGGCTTCTGTGTAAAATTCCAAAGTTAAAACCCCATTTCCGAGCTATCAGCCTGCTCATAATGCTGTCTAACGACCTCATTTCCCTAAGTGTCAGCCCTGTCCGTCACCGGAGGCTCAGTCTGTCAGCGCGGGCCCGGTGTATGTATGTGTGTCCAAGGGTAGGATAGGATACAACGAAATATGTCAAGGCTAAAGTGACTGGGGACACAGGGGGTAAGAGACTTTGGAATGAAAGTGCGGGGTATTTCATTTACCATATTCTCTCTATTAGTCAGAGCAGCACAGTCAATCAAGGGCCACCCATTTTGATACATGGGGGAGTCGGCGGGGGAGCGAGCCAAAATGGAAGATGGTCGTGGGTTGGATAGCGGCAGTCCTGAATCAGTTTGAAGAGTTGGATGAAATGGATTATTATATAGAATGTCCTTGTTAAGGCGGAAGACTGAACTGAGCATGTGCAGAAAGCAAGAGTAAGTCATGACAGGGACCAGAGATGGACGTGTGAATCAGTGTGTGCCATTAATTCAGAAGACTGCCCCCAACTCATGATCTTTATTTTATTTTATTATTCTCCTCTTTAAAACTTAATCATGAAACAGGACTCTGCCTTTACTTTGAATACATTTTTGACACAATGGTAAAATTGCCACATAATGATTTGTAAATAAAAAATGATAATTAATGTAGTTATGCTAATTCATTATATGGCCCAAACTGGTATTACAGTTATAATCATAATCAATGCCACCATGAACTTAAAGGTGAAGTCCGTAAGTTGTAAAGCTGTATCTGACCCTGTAAAGTGCGTAATCTCATAAGTCAAAATGATTATTTTTACTTTAGTCCCTCTCCTGGACTCTACAGCAACATCAGATCAGATTTTGTGGGTTACCACTTTGACCAATAGTGTTTGCGTTTTACTTTAGTCCCTCCCCTGGCCTTTACAGATGACCTCCTTTACATCATAAAACAGGGGCAGTTAGTCAATTTTAAGCATTTTAAATGTAATATTTTTTATTATTTTACAGACTTTACAGACTTCACCTTTAATCTATATTTATGGGACTCTATGTGAATGCAGGTGAAAGTGCGTGTGTCCTGTCTGCCAACTGTCTCCTCACCCTCCTCAGGTCTACCTCTCCCCGAAATGAATTGGTAAATATGGAAAGGGGCCCCTAGGCCACACAAGCATGTCCTCTCTTTAGGACTGGATAATTGACTCCTTTCCTCTCCTTGATAATTCATAGCTTGCATATGCCAGCTAATACATCAGCTGAAAACTGCTCTGGCCCCTCAACTCCCCCGACACACTACACCCAGAGGAACAAGCTGCAAACCGGGCAGAAAAAACGGGGGATGACAAATTGAAGCACTTCTAGATCTATGAATGAATTATGTCTTCTAAATACCTTGAGCAGAGGCGACTGTCAGCGGTCGTCTATACTAATCTGGGACAAAATATGACCAACTCGGCATTATAAAAGGAGGGAGCTGGGCTGCTAGAGAATGAGGCGAGAAATGAACAAGCAATCAGGTCATTAGAAAGAGGTGTCTGATTCAGCTTTGGTGGACATTTGCACATTTATCATAAGATGGTAATATCTTCCTCCCCCCGCGTTGTCATTTTAATACAGGGCCCTCCATAGAAATAGATTAGGATTATACCAACTGGACAGAGATATCATTTGCTTTACAGTCAGCACTTGCAACAGTCAATGGGAATTAAAGAGAGTTCACATTGTTCATAGTGAATATATTAGTAAAACGAACGGTGCTTCATTTAAAAAAGTAAAACATATGAAATACAGTAATGTGTTTTTTTTACACAATAGTTCCATTTCCAAAGCATATGGCTTTGGTTTCTAGTCAGTAACTATTACTAACCCAGGGACTTTTCAAGGCAAAGTTTGATTACATGTTTTTTTTTCTAAATGCTCATTGCATATTCTAAATGACATCATTTTATTTACTAATAGTATATATTCAGACCTGCCTAAAACAGGTGCACAGTACATATTTACAGTAAGCTGTGCATAAGGTCGCTGTATACACTGTAGTTTATAGTGGAAACGTGTGTATATAAATGTAAGTTCTCTTACCGGTCGATGACTGTGTTCACGTAGAGGTCAAAGACATGCTAACCTTGCTATTGTTCTATCTGGTAGTAATCTACCGTGCTGTATATTACCTGTGGGAAATGTATTTTTCAGGCAGAGGTTGTGAGATGACCCAGCTGTGGTTCATGGCCGCTGGAGGAGCACTGCATCTCCCTGAAAGGCAAAGCATGGCACAAGCCACAGGGCCCAATGACGACACAGGGCCACTTGAGTATGTACGGGACTGTGCACTGTATGGTGAGGCGCTCAAGGCCTTATACAGTACATGCACAGTACACCTAATGCTGGAGCTGTCTGTCTTCATTGCCAGGTCGTTATTGTAAATAACAACATATTCTTAATAGCTTACCTCGTTAAATAAAGGTTCAATATTTTTTTTAATCATACAAGATTTTTATTATTTTTCAAAAGTTGCCCAGTGATTTGTGTTAATCTAAAACATAGGCCTACCTATTATTAATTGGCACAATACATGGTCCATTTTATGCCAGTACATTATGCACCTTTATAATGAATACATTTTACTTAATTAATCTATTTTACTTATACAAATTATAGGGAAATTTACTGTAAAATTATTGTTTATTTAGAAAATAAATAAAAATTGCAGTATATATGTATAGAGCAGTATTTGGTGTTTATATTTACCACATATTATAATGCTTATAATATATAAATGCTTGGACCATACCTAAATTATTACATTTTTTGGAAAATAAATAAAATAACAGAATGGAGTAGGTTGACTCATCTTAAAAAACAGCACCTTGACAAAATGTGATGCTTCAAATCTCAGTGTGTCACTATAGCTGTACATTTATCAATTTAATAAATGGTGTACAAAATTAATAGATTTAGAAATAATAGTAGATACAATTTATTTTGAAAGAGACAAAAGGAATCTTTTGTTTGATGAAAAGAAACTCCATTTTAAACCTGCACTAGGCTTGGTCATAAAGCTAATACTCCCATCTAGTGGTGGTGCACAGTACCAAAAACTTTATAAAAACAATTTTTTATTCCCGCTTTCTCTTATTTGTCTTTACATACACGTACAATTCATAAAATGTTGTACAACTCTGACACATGTTAATAAACTGCAACAACAGCAATAGCTTTAAGTAGTTCAGTATAGGGGTGGGTGATATGGTAAAAATACAATGTCATGATTTTATTAAGTTCAAGATCACAATTTTGATTTTATCACGATTAACTTTACTTCACGAGTTAACTTTGTATTTTTTGTCTACTGCTTCATAACACCTTTTAACTACAAAGTCAGTGTACATCCAATCCAATGTTCATCATAATACTCAATACTATTTATTTTCCTTACATTTTTATTACCGTAAACATGTATCGTAAATGAATGTGCTGTATCACTATTCAATGATCCTCACAGATTAGCAGATTGTCATAACTTCATATTAGGATTAGATTTTTTTTGTGGCCATATCATCCACCCCTTGTTCAGTAATCCACCCATAGCACTACAGGGTTGACCACACGGTGGCGCAAAAGACTGGAGCTTTATTGACCATGAATCATCACTGTACTTCTGTACACTGTGCTTCTGTACACTGTACTTCTGTACATTGTACGGCTCCTCAAATAATAACCCATTGAACACGACATGATTCTGTTTCTAATAAGGTCTGTTTCCATAATAATGTTTTGCTTCAGCCTTTCTTTGATTCATTGAGCCCACACTGTCTGTGGTCATCATCTTCATTACATCCACAAATGATCACGTCTATGAAACTGGGCTCATAAAAGACAACTCTTTCTTTAGGTTGTTAATGATGCACATCCTTAATTCATATTTGCAGATCATACCAGTATGTTTATTTTAGACATATACATATACAGTATGTTAACTAGAAAGACATCCTCATCACAATAAATGTGTTGCTGTGTAAGTTCAATACAAAGGTACGCAGCAGTTTATAAATATACACTTACACAATCTATGCTTTGAAAAGACTGTTGTAGAAGCAGCGGTCTGTGTATATTTCACATATACAGTACATTCATCTACTATGAATCAACATGTTACACATTTATTAAAAGAACCTAACTATGACAATAACCTATGCCTATAACATAGTCTGTTATCTGCTGGGATAGCACACCTTTAGTTTACATGGCTATTTTATTTGTTTATTTAAACATAGTGTTCTGCGTACCCTGAATAATATTACTGTTTGTAGGCAATGTTTTTTATTTTAAAGATCTTAACAAGTAAAGTAACAAAGTCAAATAAAGACTTGTTAAATTCAAGCTACATGAAGAATGCCTTGTTTTGTACAGCTGTTTTTTGTTCCCTATCACCAAAGAGCACCTTCAATACAGAATTATTTAATACTTCCTGAGCACTTCGGACTTTTTCCTCATCTAGATTAATTTCAGTCCACTATCCTAGAGCATCTTGACCTTGTAACTAGTTAGTTGCTAAATTATGTCAGGTTGCCAAGACATGACATCCTCTTTACAGACACTTTTATGAATCACAAGACAGCCATTCATAGGAACACAGACAATATGAGCTACTTTAGCAGAGCAGACAGCCTGCCTTTGGCTGCAGCTGCTGGGTCAGATGCCAAGTGATGGGCCACATGTAGGACGAGCTTGTTTGCATTGTGACGGCTGGCCCTTCTCAGATAAGAGCAGTTTGTATCCGCCATGGCTGTGCTTTGTATGAATGTGGCCTGTGTGTTTAACCAGTGTTAATGATTATATCCTGTCTGTTGAACATTCAGGTTTATCACACTGCAGCCACTCAAATATATCTGTATCTTTTTCAAAAAGACAACATATTATAAAGAAACAACTGACATTACGAAGCATTTAAGAAGCACAAAAATATCTGTTTAAGTTTTAACTGGAGGGAAATGGTCTCCTTCAATATTATCAAAAAAGGTGGATGTTTGAGTTTTTGTTTATGCCATTAGCTTCTGTAGATAACTGAAGATACTTGTCCCTCCTCACCTGCTACATATAAGATGTCTTTATATCCACGGACACTGGTGTAGGAGTGTTGTCTTTGCCATCACAGGTCAAGATGAGGTTTCCTCCACTCAGCTTGGCCTCCAATGACATGAGCTGAGCCCCTTCATCCTGACAGGCTGTGGCGAGGGGTGTGCTGTTAGAGTCTGACTTGTGTGATGATGCAGGAGAGTTGGTTGGACTTAGCTGAACGGCCGTAGTGTCCTGCAGAGTGTGCTCACTGGTCTCCATCTCAAATGCCACTGTCCCCATATGCATCAAGCCCCACTTCTCGCCCCCCTTGGCCTGGTGGGTGATGTGAGCTGGGGGTCTCCTACTAACCACGCAGCAGGCTGTGAAGAAGGCCAGGGCTATTAATAAAAGCAAAGGTCCTATAATGATGGGTGGGTTTGCTGAGGGCATGAAGGTGCCAAAAGCAAATGCCCCCACCAGAGTGATGTTAATACCAGCCAGCATGATGCACAGGCCACAGGCACAGCACAGAGCAGGGGAGGGCAGGCTCTGGGTCCATTTTGTGGGCTGCCGGGGCACTTTGGCACCTTTAGAGTTTTTATCAGGAGGCATCATGTTTTAGAAGGAGCTCGAAGAAATCCATACACACAGAACAGGTGCTGCCTTCAAAGCTCCTAAAAAGACATTGGATTAGTCAGTGAATAAAAATCACTGTAGACTACTTCTTACTGTTTTTTAATCTCATTCAGAATAACATGGAGACTATATTAATAAAGCCTACAACAATTTCTTTTATGCCCGCAAAATCAATGCACAAACCGTAATGTGAACATTATGGGATGAAAATAAGCAGTTAAGGAAAATCTAATAATGTGGATGCATCATTTAATAGGAATAAGAAAAACTTACGTGAGATGCTAATCCTGCTGTGGCTGTCTGAAGCATGTCGATCATGTTGTGCCGAAGTTGGCGCTCATCCTTCTGTTACAGCAGGTGAACCGCACTGATAAAAACGCATCTGGCTGTCTTCTGTGCGTTTTTGTGTTGATTTAATTTCCTTTGTGTAAACACAGGTGCGCTTTATTATTTTTTTGTTAGAGTATAAGGCATTATAATGTTAATTCAATGTATTCCCAAATAAGAACATACACAGCATTGGCAATGTAGAGGGTTGCTTTTTATTGACAACTCAGCATACCAGTGAAAATACTTTATGTAGGCTCTAGCATTTGTATTAGAGCTTTATGCATAGACCAAGAGCTTTGAAAGGCTACACCACGGCTCCATAATTGCATACCAATTACTGCTCCTTATTTGATGCCATTACAGTCAACAGGGAAACACAAATAAGCTCTTTTATGATTCATTATAGCAAGGAGGGGGTTTGAACGTCGCAAATAGTTGTTTCCTAATGTGTTTATTCACTCTGAGCAAATCTCAAACAATTCCTGCTGGCCGATGAAGGCCTTTAGTTGCTATAGGGATGAGGTATCCATGGCAACAATGTGGATCAGAGGATGTGCCATTTAGTGGATAAGACAAAGTTATCTGGGTTAGCAGCATCACAGTAAATTAAAGTAAACCAAAAACTAAAAAAACCTTCCACCAAAAATGTTCTTTCAAAAAGTAAACCCCAAAATATGTTGAGAAAATCAACATGGTTTCATAATTATTCTCATTGACACAGACACAATCAAACATACGATTATTGAGTAATATAGTAACAAAAACCTATGTAATGGCATACATACACATTTGCTAAAACACGAACCAATAGTCTACCATTCATACAGACAGAAAAAATACAAAACAAAAAGACTTTAAGAGGCTTACAGTAACAAACGTTCAAACTGTACTGTGAGCTGTGAGGTAAAACATATATTACACGTTCAGCATAAATTCACATTGTTGGAACAATGGAATACAAGAGCATTTCTCAAATTAAAATAAACCCATTTCAGCTTAAGGCCTTTACCAAGTCCCCAAAACTAGAATAAGGTAATAAAACTTTCACGATTTAATTTAGGGACAATAAAAACAATGACAATTGAAACATCAGAAATAAAAACATAACATAAAAATAAAGTGTAAAAAAATAATACAATCTTTGAAATAATAAAAAAGTACACTCATGGACAGACCTCAGGATTACTGCCCATGACTGAATTAAAAAAGGTTATGGCCAAAGATTAACCGTTCCCTAGGCCTAGATGCTTTCAGGAGATGGGATTACTGGCCATGGAAAAGAGCTTTAGCACCAGGAGCAGTTAGTCACTAATGATACTGTATGACAGTATAAAGGGTGGGAGTATTTGTGTTGGCCCTTTAGCTTAAGTCATCTGAAGCAGGAGCAAAGTCACTGGTGCGCAGGGAACTGGACTGTGCCCTTCTGCGAGCCAGCCTGGAGTTAGAGGGAGGTGAAAGCCTCATGGAGCAGACAATACCTTCTACATCCTCCTGTTGTTCATCATGCAAGGACAGCTGCCTGTTAAAGGCAATGGCTTCTGCTGCAAACTGGCTCAAGTCTTTGGTGCTGCTGTTCCTAAAAGACAGAATGTTTGTGTTAATTCATCTGTGACATTTATACTTGTAGAATGTGTCTACTCTGTGCCATGTAAAAAGTATGGACTTAAGGACTCTCTTACCTCTGCAGCACATGAGGAGTTGGAAGACCTCTCTCTGGAGCATTCTGTTAGAACAAAGACCTTTAAAAACAACACTTAACACATGTGTAGCAGATTGCTAACACACATTATGATTGATCATACTTACTCCCTGCACCCAAGGGTGCATGAGGACCTGAGCAGCACTTAGGCGAAGAGTTGCATCTCGAACCAACAGTTTGGAGATAAGATCCTTAGCACCTTCTGTAATGTGAGCCCAGTCCCTTTCTGGAAACTCATATTTTCCTTGCTGAATGCTCTCAAACAGGTGACTCTGAACAAAGGAAAACACTGTGCTGTAAATGTGCTGCTGTTCTTCATCAGATCCATTTTTGACAGATAGAAGGATAGATAACACCAAACGAGTTAGTATAGTACCAGAAGTGACTATAAAACTCACCTGACATGTTCTGCAGGTTTCACCACGGTCCCAGCCACAATCGGTGCCACAGTGTCCAGTGAATGGAGGACTACCACTTAAAAGAATGTAGAGGATGACACCCAGACTCCACAAGTCACAACGCTTGTCATAGAAAGAGGCCTCATCAGTAAACACCTCCACTACTTCTGGAGCCATGTACTCTGCAGAGCCACACTACCAATCAAATGAATATTATAATTA
The DNA here is from genome assembly GCA_036025475.1 of Philypnodon macrostomus. NCBI lineage: Eukaryota > Metazoa > Chordata > Actinopteri > Gobiiformes > Eleotridae > Philypnodon > Philypnodon macrostomus. The sequence continues at coordinate 13,573 of JAVQKC010038438.1, forward strand.
TTATTATTAGATATATTTAAATTTGTACATGTAAGCAGAGCAGTTTAAATGTATATTGCTTACTGGTGTAGTGAGCTCTGGTGTAGTTATGGGTGTACAAGCACTGCTGAGCTTCACTCCACTGCCCAGGTCAAAGTCACATATCTTTACAGGGGATACCTGTACAAGAATAGAATTATAAATACCATTTTCAGTTAAAAAATTTTTTGTCTAAAAGTCATTTACCTGATCTGTGTATTCACAGAGAATATTTTCCAGCTTGAGGTCTCTATGGGCAATGCCTGAAGAAAAGCAGTTGGTTAAACCAAATACTCCAATACTGTATAAACACAACATTTCCAAACTGGATGCTAATTTACCTTTTGTGTGTAGGAAGTCAAGCGCTTGAGCAATATCCCTAACAACTTTGCTGGCCTCCAGCTCATCAAAGTGCTTTCGGTTCTGGATATGTGTAAGAATTGTACCTAAGAAAAAGCAGTCTACAGGTCAAACACTTAGAATTATTGAATACAATAGAAAATGAATAGTTGATTTAATATGAACAGTACCTCCACAAAGCTTTTCAAATACTAAGTAAAAGCAGTTGTTGTCCTCAAAGAACTGGATCAATTCCAAAATATTCCTGTAACATATTAGATGATTATTAAATGAATACACATGTACCACCAATAGCACTCACTTGTTTCCTTGACACTGATAAAGTGTCTCCACTTCTCGAAAGACTCTGCTGCGACTGTGTCCTGCAGTCTTTTCTATGATCTGTCAATCAAATATAGGTCTTTACTTTGCATATAAAAATCACACTTCATAAAAAACGACTAAAAACTTTCATATTAACACAAATATCCTCAGCAGATGTGTGAAATCTTCAAGATAAAATGACACACCTTGACAGCATACTCCTTCCCATTCTGCAGACTAATACACCCTTGTACTTTAGCATAAGCTCCTTGACCAAGCACCTCATCTGTCAATTTGTAGAGATCTGTAACATGTAACAAAGCGGTTAACGTCTGAATGAAAAGCACACCCTATTAGACCCATAATAATCTAATAATACATTACCATCAAAAGTGGCTGTGAAGCTATCTGTTGCTCTGGTTCTTTTTTTCTTCTTTCTTTTCACAGCATCTACAATACTCACTGGCTGGCTTTTCTCAAACTCTGCAAAAAGAGGCAAAAAACAACTTAATGAGTGGACTTTTCTATTGTCTGCCTGTTTGTATTTTCTATGAACTATTGCACCTGCGGAGGCTTCAGGAAGTTGCTGTTTTTCTGAAGTTAGTCCGTTGTCCCGAGTTAACCCACAACTCTGCTGCACTTGGCCCCGAGCCATGTTACTGCCCTGTGACACAGAGAAGGGGTAAGAGGGTGAACGTGCTGGAGTGGCAGAAGAGATCAGGTGTTTGTGCAGTGAAATGCTTATGATAAATCCTGACTCACTCCATTGGCCATGTAGCAGTATGTCGACACCAGACTGATGCATAATTATAGAGAGCATGACAGGCCTCGTCTCACCCCGAATATGAATATAATATCATAGACGTGTTCCTGGCACTAATCAAGACATGTCCTCACTTCCTACCTGGAGAGAGAGCTGGAAGGATTGTAGATCTGTCATTACGCCGTACCTCAGCATATCTGCCAACTGAGAACACACAACACAACGTGATTTGGTTTGGAACACGCTCAAAACAGAAATGATGGGTAATCTGTGCCCTAGCAAGTTAACGGCCAGTACTCCAGCCAATTCAACAAAATGTCTCCTCTTCCTCTTTTGGATTTAGAACTTAATATTGATGTCATATACCCGGCTGTATGTAATGAACTGCTTGCTTTATTGCTATATGTGATCTATGTATGGTATGCTCTTGGGTTAAGCCTCAGCTAGCTAGTTAGCATAAAACCTTCTGACTGTTTGCTATTGTGAAACGTAGTACATCCATTTATTGCTCTGTAGACACCTATAGTCAGGTCGAATTGACGCGTTATAATGTAATAAAAGACACCAACCTGGACAGTCCAATTCGGCCAAATCCTGAGTGTTAAAGCCTTGGGCAGCGGAGGCAGTCATCCATTACTAGCTGTTGTCCATCAGTCAAAAGCAGCCGTGACCACTCCCGGTACGCACGCGCGGGAAAAGACGTAAACAGAGGGAGACCTGCCCACATGAGCACGAGCTCGTTTCTTATTGGTCCAAATGAAACCCTGTCATAGCTGCGTGATCGGGCGTGTTTGAGAGCGACGCCACGTCAATGGGATTTCTGAAGAGTCATGGCAAAGTAATAATAGTAAGATATTTGAGTGTCGTAGAAGTTCTAAAGAACACTTTCTGTAGGCTATAGGCTATAGTTAGCTTTAGACTGCCTCTGATTGAACTGAGGTCAATAACAATAGATTAAAGAACTTTCCAGAAATGTTACAGTTAACATTGTGACAGGCCCATAGACTGGTCTAATGAGTAACTAACTTCACTTAGTTTAGAGGCATAATTTTAATATAATGTCCAATATGTCCAATATTAGCAGAAAATCAGAGCAACCAACTACCACTGATGAAATGGTGTATGAATATTGTCTCTATTGAAATGTTTTATAAGGCTTAAAAATAAGTGTCTGGACAATAGCAGAAAAAACACTGTTCAAAAAACTTAATTTTCTTTCACGTAAAACACAACCAAACAATGAATACTATACAATTGACTAAAATTCAACACATATATATCAAAGGAGAAAAAAAAATCATGACAGAAAAATTGGCTCCAAAACAATGACATCATAGCACCAGAGTATACAGTATATAAACATTAAATGTACAAATAATCTGACATAAAACAGTTAAATGTTGTAACTATTCTTCAGAAACATGTCTTGTAATGGATGAAGTGGGTGATGTTGTTGGGCTCAGATGACAATGATCAAATACAAACTTGTCCATGTTGCTGTTCAATGGCATATCTTCTCAGTCATCTCTTTCTGTTGGGAAGAAACACAATAAATAACACATACAGTGTAAAAGGCTGTAATAAATTATGCATTAGTAACCATATGTAATAAGGAAAGGGGATCCTGCTTCCTTTTCTCAAGGGTGGGGCTTTGGTATGAATATAAGCACTGTTGTTGGTCTGTCAACTATGCTATGCCACTATGCTATAGGCTATGTCAGCTGAACTTATAGTGTTCATGGGTGATATGGTAAAATATAATATCACAATTTTGAATTTAGCACAATTTTAGTTCACGTTTTTGTCTTACACAGAAGACTACTGATATAAGTAAACCTTTAACTACAAATTCAATGTACATCCTGATCCAATCTATATATTACTATACTTGATATATTTTATTAATATGAACTCTGGCATTGTTACTGTATGATGAAGAGCAGAGCATAAATGAATGCACTGTGGCACGATTCAACGATCTTCCCAGATTAGCAGATAGTCATAACTTCACAGTATGGTCTTTTATCACCATATTCTAGTCTAGTCTAGTCAAGTCTAATATCTCACCAAAGGCTCCAGTTCATGGTGGTCGATAAGGTTGAACTCCGAGATAAAGAAATAGTAGTGCTTGTAGCATGTGTTGATGTGGGCCTCTGCTCCCATGCTGCAGATGCTGTCAAAGTGGTGGATGTAAACATGAACAAACACCCTGAAGAGACGACTGAGGATCTTCTTACACACCTGCTGGAAGTTCTTAGGAAATGGGACCCCTAGAGTTAAGAGAAAAAGAGCTTACAAAAGATATCATCGTAACAAAATTAATATGTTTTCATATTGTAGGCTCAGTAGGTTGGGGGTTTGGTTCCTTGCACACGTTTGTTAGTGGGCCCAAAGACAGCTGTGGATATGGAGATAACTTCACCTGCATGTTCCTGTGAATGAATATTGGACTGCTAAATACATTTTATTACTGTGTTGGACATAGTGTGGGTAAGGAGGAGGGCTTTTTTTTTTTTACTGAAAATCTACACTGCATTGTATTAAACAAATCCACAAGCGACTGTTTTATGGCCTGTTCCTAAATTACAGCACAATAAAGACACCTGTTAGTCCTCTTCGAACTGGCAAATTTACATTTTAATACATTTACCAGTTCACAGAGGGAACAATGATAACTGGTGCCAACCGATTATGCATTAAACTCTTCATTGGTAAATGTTGACAGGTAAATCACCACAGAGCACCACACACAGCCATCCAATCTCCTCTAAATGCCATCTTTACTGTTTAATTAACCTCAGCCTGAACTGTATTATCCCAAAAAAGATGAGCAGCTCAGTTCTCTCTTCATCGCAAATGCATTAAGCAGATGGGCACTAGTCAATTGTCTGATACAGGTTATTATGCAGAGACGTGACACACACCTACTCGGGTGGGGAAGATGTTCTCATTATTTATGAGCGACTCTATCCAGTCCATCAGCAGATTCATGTATTTTAGCGCAGGCAGCTTAGTCGGCCTCTTGTAGTGCTCACCATCCTGCCACCTGTACTCATACCGCGCCCCCCCGGACATTATGGGACACGTTCTCTCTGTGCAAAACTCTGCCATGGTCCCATAGATCAAGTTGATTCTGTTAAAGAAATCCACCACGTGTACAGCGATCCAGTCATTGAGGCTCTCACCCTCGGGCAGCTGGACTACTTTCCTCAAGTCCAAGCCAGACTTTAGCGAGGCCTGGGCTTTCTTGTACAGTTCAAACCTCTGTGTTCCAGGTTCAAATCGTTTCTTTGGCCTGAATGTTTTGTCTTTGCTGAACACTTGTCCCAGACACATGGCCATTGACTCAGTGGTGCCCCCCCCCAAGATCAGGGGAGAAAACGCTCCCTGAAATAATGTTTGCTTTTGGAGATTGATAAGTCTTTCCACTGAGGTCGCCACAGTCAGGTCATAAGGATCAGCCTCTCTGTTGAGTAAAGCACACGTCACAAGTCACAATGTGTTAAATAAATATAAGGAATGTAAAATTACATCAGTGGCAAAACTAGATCCATGACGTCATAGCATAGGATTTGTTACAGCAATGAGTCATGCATTAGCTGCTGTACTGTACTGACATGTGGCTTCTGTTAACAAACACTCACTGGCCACTTTATTAGGTAAACTTATAAGTGCTAATATACGGTATAATAAGCCAATCACACATCAATGGATTTAGTCCTGCGTGAAACTGTGATACTGAATTAACTATACATATTACTATATGTCGGATTTGCAGACAATGTTTAAAAAAGATAGAGAAATACAGTGAGCGGAAGTTCTGTGAGTACTAATGTTTATGCCACACTCTAAGGAATTAAAATATATATATATGTGTGTTCATATAAAATAACATTTTGGATTCTTAAATATATGTAAAAGTATTATTTTTCGCAAAAGACAAACAGATTAAAAAACTTTTAACATTTTAGAGTTAGTTTTTTAGGTTAGTAATGCAGTTGATTTGATGTAAACCCAGTGAATACACTGACACACACTACATAACGGGACATAATGTATTTCTTTTAGAACAGATATGAATGTTCATAACTTCAAAATAATTTGTCTTAATGTCTGACACAGTAAATTTGTATCCAACGCCAGGTAAGAGTGGTCAGAGTAAATAAAGCTGCTGGATTGGAGAAACTGTTGTGGCAGTGGCACAGTGGCTAATCCGGTTCGCTCTGCAACCGGAGGGTCACTGTCTGAGTGTATACTGCCGACAGTGCCAATGAACGTGGTTATGTGATTAGAGTTTGGTGGTGGTTGGAGGGGCAGATTGGCAGCCACGCCTCTTTCAGTGTTCTCTCCAGTGTCAGTTAAATGCAATGTAAGATGCATCAAAGGAGATGGAACGGTCTAAATCTCTTCCTGTATTACATATTTTTTAATGATTATGATGAAGAGATATGATGTTAAGTAAGCTGAGGTTTTTGTTGTTATAAAATAGACATATAGCAGATATTTTAAGTTTATACTTCTTTCTGCTCCTTTTAATTCTTGATTTGTTTAATGTCATCATCATCTTTTATTATTCATTATTATTACTGATTGGATGGAATGAAAATGAAAATGATTTTTTTTAGATACAAAGCCATATTGTTTATTTACACAGTGTTGTAGATTTTAGATCTGTTAGATTTACTCAGAACCTATTATTGAAATCTAAACTTTTCATTTCTTAGAGTGCAGGAGTCAGATGAGAATGCTGACACTGGCTCCAGGTGATGTCGCCAGTAGAAGGCCACCTAATAAAGTGGCCGCTGAGTGTAGCTATTATTATGGTGTCACTGAATTGTTATAAATACATTTCATTGTGCTGGCAACACTTCAATCAGCTGTGCTATGTACAACAATACCTTTGGATTAAGGTGTGTTTTGATGATTCAGATTTAGCACTACGGCTACATTTCAAGGCATAGTGATAGCAACATGATACTGTAGCCACACTTGAGTCCTGAGTTGCTGCAGTAGAGTTTACAAAAAGAGTTGACCTAATAAAGAACAAGCTAGTAATTCAGTTGGCTATACTCCTATCCTTGGATTCTGCCAGCCCGGACTCAATTATCATAGAACTTTACTTTTTTGAAAAGCCTCTTTGTATACTGTCTCAATCAAAAGTCTCCACAATGGGAGAATGGTTACGTGGTCATGAGATGGCTGTGTCCAGAACAAAGGAACTTCACATTAAGGCTCATATTACAAAGCTTTGTCTGAAGTCAGAAAGACTCCCGACAGAAATTGCATTGAACTTCCTTTATTTAAAAGGTGACAGTATGTGGTAAAGTTCCTCTGCATGCCTTCATGAGTCTTCCAGCAAAGCGTGCCTGATCATGTGGAGTTGGCAAGCCCTGCATGCAAATATTTTCTTCCCATAAAAAGAGCAGACAGAATGGCAGGGAGTTCAAGTAGAAAGTAAAAGCAAGGATAAGGACTTTGCAGAAAGAGAAAGCTAATGTACCTTGTAATCTTTCCAGTGAAGGATCAGTAATGTAGTGGATCACTGTCATAACACTTTGGCAGTAAATCCCCAATGGATGACGCTGGCTGGACGTGTCTTTTATTTCTTCTGATGCCGTTTCACCACAAGACTTCCAGATTTCGTCAACAAAGTAAAGAGTGAAAAAGTAGTTTGGCTTCCCTTCCTGTGGGTGATGTCACATCCTGACTTTGTCCCACTGCTGTTGTCTGCTGCGTCCTTGTGGGTGTGTGCAAAGAGGACCTATAAGTTGAAAGAGTAGAAGAGGCCTTTCAAAACCCCACTCAACCCCTCCCTACGTTCCTATTTTTTTCCCTCTCATCCCAAAGTCAAGCCCTCTGGTAAGGTCCTGAGAAAGAAACCAGCCCTCCCCAAGAGCCTCTTAAATTGGATAGACGAGCACAATGATCCCACATATGGTTTCATGGAAATTCTCAAAAACATCTCATTGAAATTCTCCAGACAGTACTGGCCTTAATGTCAAAAGAGGCTAACCTTAAAGTGCTAAGCTAGCATTTTGTAAAAGTGTGTGTACTCAGATGTTATAATCAGTTCCTTTTTGTATAGTAAAACTCCTACACACTCAAGTTTGGAGAAGTTACAGCAGAAGAAGTATATACATGTCTAGAGGGGGCAGTAGACATTATTCAAACCATTAATAAGGCTTCTTGACGAGCGAGTTACTGAGAAGGCAATTACTTTTTCCTCTTGAGAAAATCTGAATTAATTAATCTGAAGAGACCTAACCTCCTCTAGATGAGCATGATTGAATATAACTGTACTGTCAACAGAGAGAGAGAGAGAGAGAGAGCGAGAGAGAGAGAGAGAGAGAGACAGAGAGAGAGAAACACAGAGAGAGAGAGTGACAGAGAGAGTGACAGAAAGAGAGCGAGACACAGAGAGAGTGACAGAGAGAGAAAGTGACAGAGAGAGAGTGACAGAAAGAGAGAGAGAGACAGACACAAAGAGAGAGAGAGCGAGAGAGACAGAGAGAGCGAGAGAGTGACAGAGAGCGAGAGACAGACACAGAGAGAGAGAGAGCGAGAGAGAGACAGACAGAGAGAGAGAGAATAATGCAGTAATCCTAAACATCCACTTGATGTCGCTGTGGTTGTTTGTATGGATCTGGAGGACAGAATAGAGACAGGGGAAAACCCTTTGTCACAGTCACAGGTAAGCGTCCTCTTTATGTAACTGTGTAAACAATGGTTTTGTTACTGTGTTAGTTTGATTTTGTTTGTGGAAAATACCCACACTGAAGAGAATGCACAGAGTCAGTACCACATCAAAGTAAAACCACCATTTAGCTGTCAATTATTACCCTGGTAATATAAATATGATTTGCATAACTAAGATAAGTATGTATATAGGAACAGAAAGGTTCCTCTGAATTTTGCACAATCCAAACTGAGTCATTTACAGGCACTTCCATCAGACAGGCCCTCGTGAACTTTGTTCTAGTTCTGTTCTTTCACTCATCAAACAGAAATGTTAACCCAGGTGAAGCTCCATACATCCATCTCACATTCAGGGTTTCATTATTTACATAGTCAAATGTGTTAATTGATTGTTATACGATTGGTTTAGTTTTGTTTTAACAATATTTCTGCTTGTCACTCACAGTATAGTTATATACGTTCTTAAATTATAAAGTAAAAGTAAACTCATCATGGATCACCTTTGCCCTAATTAAAGAAGCTCAGGCCAGACTTTCAATAGCACATTTCAAAAGACCATATAAGCCATTAATATACTTTCCACAGCTACTCATATCCATTAAATGATCAAATATTATGAGAAAATGACATTTGAGTTTGAGCCTTAAGGTTCTTGGTTACCTCGAGGTCACTAAGCCTGACTCATAAACATGTGGACCCTGTGCCACTTCTTTGACTAGTCTCATGACTTCTCCATTCTCTGAATTCTCGGCAATCATAAAAGTAAAGCTCACTTCGGAAAATTCAGATGTTTTTTTCACTCCCTCCGCTCGGAGTGAAGCAATCAGAATTCCTCCCCATTTTTAACTACAGTAAACAATGACACACCTAAGATAATACATAGTCTAGGAGGCTATGTAAATCATTTTGTTTCTGTTGTTACCACATGTCTACAGGCAAAACATTATCGTCTCTACAGATCATGTTTAAGTCACTCAGTAGTATTTGAGTGAGCAGAACAAAAGCAATTCTTTGTAAATTCCATCCTATCTTGCATAGCATCAGAAAGAGATCATAGATAATGCGATGGGTTGTAAGTGTTTTGATACTACACAACTTTATATATATATATATATATTTATCAGATTCATCTCACAACAGGATGCTGCTGGTTTAACCTGTCCAAAACTGCTGATATATTAAAAATCTGCATTTATCAGGCTGTACTGTGTAAGGTTATGTAACCAGTGGTAACTGCAGGTCTTTATTTCCAGAGCTCAGTTTAAGGTAATGTACAGAGGTTGGTAGAGGAGCTACATGAATATACTTCGTTATTGAGTATTGACTGACTGACTGACAGTTATATAACTACTGGTCACCTCTAAAAGCATACAAGCCATATTACCATTTCCCCGTCGTGATAGGGACCTACTTTTTAGAAGATTTTAATTCTTTATTTTTCAGAGAGCCCTAAAAGGACGCCCTTATTAGGAATTAGGAGCCCATGCACAGATGACTCCACCTTTCCACAGCCTCATCACAGGGCTGGGCCAGGGGCGCATTTAAACCGCTAAGGAAGTGAATGCGCGGTGCACTACAGAAACGGTTTGAGTCACATTTCCATCCGGGTTTGACAGCCCCCGCGTTTAATCTGGTAAGCATCTTAAGAAACTACTTTTTAATCAACTTTGAGGCACTATTAACGCATAAAACAGGTGCTATAAAAGTAGTAGTGTAGTGACTCGACTCGTCAGCTCTACAAAGTGATGAATAAAAAACCAGATCTCTCTCCACGCTTTGTTTTGACTTCTGTTATTGACCCGTCTGTGCCTTAAAACGGCCCAGACCGCTATCGCCATATTAAAATGTACTTGTAAAGTAGTTTAATATTAAAAGTTGTTGACCCGTTTCGCTGGTGATGGTATCGCCCCGTATCCGTTCTTTTCTCATCATTTGCACCTGGCTGTGCTGTGGACAAAGCGCGCATTGACCGCTCGTTTCTCCTCGCACAGTGGCCAGCTATTGTTTAACTACACTTTGAAGACTCCCAGCATTGTTCACGGTCATGGTTTTGTTTATTGATCGTAGCCTGTCTAAGTGGAAGACCTGTTTTAGAGGTGCCATATTGTGTGGACCTTACTGTATCGGAACCATCATGGGAATCAAGAGAACATGCAAAGATGTAAACTTTCTGATGAAGTGTTATCATACGTTATTGGTACGCCCATTCACAGTGAAACCACGTGGACCATTTTCCTGTAAGGCATGCACTGTTTGTAACACTTACATGTATGCATGGTATTTCAATTATTGTGGTCTAACAGCCACTACAGTGTCAACTATCACATGTTTATAATAGCTTCAGGTCAGTCACTGTTTATTGAAGCTGTTACACTGAACTTGTTTAGCAGAGAGCCTTATTTGTATTGTAGCCTACAGTATTCCATAGAAGGCGGTAGTTGAGCACTTTATGGTGTTGGTAGAAAAACTGCCAGTTGCTGTTGCTGGTGGATAAGAATACGTTAATCATTGACCTCTAAAATGAAGCTATTGTTTTCCATTACTTTAGTGAACCAACATGAAATGGAACCAGTGTAGTATGTTGTCAGGGTGTCTCAGAATGTTGAAACTCCCTAAACATGCCATTCATAACATGTGTTCATTCATTGAGTTGCATAAGATAATTCTCTGGGACATTGTTAACAGTAATGTGTTTGTGCAACCTTACAGTAGGAGTGGTCAATAAAGTACCATATCAGAATTCTGTAAAGCCAAGAGTGCAATTTCAAATTACACGATTTTAGTATAGTTTAGTGTAAATGATGGTGCAGAGCATAAATGAATGCCCTGTAGCATAATTCAACGATCTTCCCAGATTAGCAGATTGACTGTTGTGTACATTTTGTTTAGTGAAATCACATTCTTTACAGTCATTTTATTGCCCTGTCCAGTTTGTATGTGGCTGTTGCTTTAGCTGTACACTGATGGTATGTTATTTTTTAGTATTTGGTCATGCTCCATTTCAGAAATATGAGATAAATGTACTTTCTCCTGTTCTCTAAACTGGTTTTATGCCGCCGTTTCATCTTGAATGTTGATACAATAAACTGGTATGTAAGACGTCTCAGTCATTGTGATGTGTTGCATAGTGTTAGTTTGTCTAGCAGCCTAGTTAACACTTATTACCTATTTTCTTAAACAAGTATTGATTAGAGAAGTTGAGCAATTAGAACTCCCTAATTGATTGGTGTAGTGTCAGTATTTGTTTTTGGTTATGCCTGAAGGGACTCGGGGTCACATTATTAGGTACACTTACACCTGTCTGTCCACCTGCTCAGTGCAAATACATGTCGGTATGCAAAAAATGTCAGACAAACGGGCTGAAGTTCAAACTGAGAATCAGAATTTTCTGTAGGTGGCATGGATTGGTCTGCTTTTCACATTTTCACACACGACCATCTTGAGGGTTTACAGATAATGGCCAGAAATTGGTATGTGTGTCTTCAAATTAAGATAAATAAGTAATCTGGACTTGGGTTTTAGAGTTGAAGAGTATCCAAGGCTAATTAATAATTTAAAAGTTTTGATTTGACTACCTGGATAATTGAAAAGAACCTCCACAAATACCGTATTTTCCGCACTATAGGGCGCACTGGATTATAAGGCGCACTGCCGATGAACGGTCTATTTTCGAACTTTTTCATATATAAGGCGCATTAAGCAAAACAAAACATTCAGACAAGTCAGTCAGTCAAACTTTATTAAACGTAAATGGGCGTATTCACAATAACTTTCAACCTTGCTCAGTTGTAACACGTTAAAACACAGTCTGATAGTGCTAAATAAATAATAATAAACACTAATAATAATACACTACTAATATTACGGTGAAGCATAGTACCGGTATGTATTACTCCTCCTGACTCCCGGAGCTTTGTAGTTTACCGAAGTCGTACCAAAACATTTTGACAAAGCGCCTTGAGAGACGTGTGACACAAAATCGCTTGGAGGTCAGTAAGCAGAACCAGAATTAATCCATATATAAGGCGCACTGTTGGTTTTTGAGAAAATTAAAGGCTTTTAAATGCGCCTTTGTAGTGCGGAAAACACGGTAAGTGTAACTTGAAGCTTGAAGTAGTGCATTTAAAGCATAGACATTGATTTAGCAAATATTTAAACAGTTTACTCTATTTCCAAGTCTCTGGTGGGAGATCGGACAGGTACACCAGAAGAATGAGACCAGTGTTAAGTTTGTGATACCACCT
>JAVQKC010038498.1:0-21812 GCA_036025475.1 Philypnodon macrostomus
CCGGAGATTTGTAGTTTATTGAAGTCGTACCAAAACATTTTGATGGAGCGCCTTGAGCGCCGTGTGACACAAAATCACTTGGAGGTCAGTAAGCACAACCAGAATGAATCCATATATAAAGGCGCTCCGGGTTATAAGGCGCACTGTTGGTTTTTGAGAAAATTCTAGGCTTTTAAGTGCGCCTTATAGTGCGGAAAATACGGTAGATGTGAAATTGCTGTTGAAGCTTGAAGACCAAAGAAACGCACACACAAACTAACCCAGTTGTTTTGCAGAAAGAGGCTTTGATTGATAAATCATCCTGAACCAGACCCTGAGGGCAGCTATGTCAGGATTTATTTTAAACATTTGAGATGATCTGAGAACTGAATCTGTTGTGCTGCTAATGCTAATGCTAATGAGGCTATAACAAATGTAAATGGGGAAGACAGGGAGCCAGAAACGCACTTTGACAAATCATCCCCACGGCTCTCTTTTGAATGGTATACTCACAGCATACATGTGGATCCTGCGACTGCGGCCGGCAGACATCACATACCTATAAGATACAAATAGACACAGAACCGCAATATGTAAAAATGGGAATGTGTTGTGACCTGAATGTAATAAAACTGTGATATGAGAGAATTACTCACGAGTTCTGGTGAACATTTACATACATGCAGCAGCACACCTCATTGTCTTCACCATCTACACACAAAATCACTAATTCATACATCTATCATTTGTATATTTCACCAAATGCAAGTCTTGTTGTTGCCTTGTGTTAAGCTACATGACACCTCAGTCAAGTTGTGTACATGTGAAAATAGTCCAGTAGTCTAGTATATGAGAAAATACTACTAATGAACTGGTAGATTTTCAGTGGTATGGGCTCTATATCCTTATCTTTTAGAGGCAGAGTCTGCATTGTCCCATTCTGTCTAGTTTATTGATTTTTTTTTTTTTACCTTTTTTCATAGTTTTAAGGCATTGTCCATTGTTAAAGTTCCAGATTCTCAGACAGCCATCTTTGGAGCCAGTGAAAAGCCTGCAACAAAAAAAAAACCCAAAACAAAATTGACACAACAGTGACATTCTCAGGGGAAAACACCAGCACAGAAAGGCAGAGCTGCGGGGCTGTATCAGTATTCAGTAATATAATAAAGTAATAAAGTTTAATAGAATTGAAAATACTGTACCGTCTGCCTTTAGGGTCTAGGGTCATGCAGGTGATGGCAGACATGTCAGGACAGCCTCCAAACTCAAAGACCTGACGTCCACTGTCAAGGTCCCAAACCTTCACCAGCTGAGACACACCAGGAGCATTACAGTTTCCTCATAATAATGTACATACATGTATACATACATCCATATTGTACATATCATTATTAACAGAACACTCAGTCTGTAAACACTCACAGTGTGTGTGCAGCTGATGACCTGTCTGAACTCCTGACTGTATCCACAGCATATCACAGACTCAGAGTGAGAGACGGGCCGACGAGAGCGGACCTGACGTCTAAAAAAACAACTATTAGAAAGTATCCCAAAGCATTTGATCACTATATTTATCTCAGCAACAACTACTGTCCTCTATCATCTTTATCAGATTTTTAGAATATTCTTCACAGAAAACCTTCCAGATGATCAACTCGTTTCATGTTGATATCTCATGAGGACATTAAAGCTATGCAACACCAAGTCCTACATTCAGTCTCAACAGACTAATTAACACATTTTCTACAAAGCACCAACAAATGCATTTGGATCATTTAATAGTAACACTTACAGTGTGATCTTCCAACAAACTAAATCTATCTCATAACATTTTCATTTTAGCCTCACATGCACTATTTATATGAACATTCAGTTAGATACTTTTAATTAAAACAATTATACCTTTATACTCTTTTACACAACAGTGAATGACATATTACAGATTTTATATTAAAATGCAATATCAAAGATATTATTCATGAATAAATCATAAAACCAAAGACAACCTTGTGTTGAGCCTAAGTACTCCCAGACAGTCTGCTGCGATGTACAGTGACTGCAGAATGGGGGAGTACAAGCACGCTGAAATGTCACCCACAATCCCAGTGGCTTTAGACTGGACTGTGACCAGGCAGCACTGCTCCAGTACGTCCCAGATCTGAAACCACAAAACTCCAGTGAGTAAAATGATCTCTATACAAGTCTGAATCTTCATGGACTAAACTGACTTTGACGGTGGAGTCAGAGGAGACAGAGAAGATATGGTTGTCCATAGAGGAAATACACATGTGGACAATAGGAGCAGGGTGACCTTTCAGGATCCCTGTGGGCTTCCTGCAAACACAGAATGCACTGTGAGTATTTCCCCTGATTATATGATCTAAAAACAATAGGGGTATTTTAAAAGGACCTTCAGCATATTCTTTGCATATTTAGCTAGTAACAGTAACAGTATATCCTTGGCTGAATGCTTAAATAAGTTGCATGTCCCCTTAAGGCCCTTTGACCAATGCCAGTGGCTTTTAGAACTCCATCATCTGTCTTTATACATAACCCTAACAATAGGGTAGGGTCAGCTCATACATAATAAAACAACTGCATATTTTAATCTTGCCCCATTTTGCCCTCTAGGACTTCAATGTGTGTGTAGAACTCTTGTGAAAACTCTTGTGGTGTGTTCGAAAATCGAGCTCACAGATTTTGGTATTGCACAAGGTACAATAGGTAACTAAATAATACACTTAGAATTCACTGAATGTAAACTGAATTCAGTGAGGGGAGTACTGACCCAGAGAAGCAGGGGTTCCACAGACGGATCAGGTGGTCCATGCCTCCAGTGATCAGAAGGCTGTGCTTCTCACACAGGTCAAAGGTGGTGACCCCTCTGTGGACGCTGAAGACCTTCTGGTCACATGACGCCCTGAGCTGTGGAGTCCGGTTTAAATAGTTCTTCTTCACTTTCCCCTCGTAACACTCCTCCCAGATGTGAGTGAGCTGCTGTTCAGCGTCCGTCAGTGGCAGCACACAGCCTGCACATGCAAACATATCTGGTCACTCTACAGCAGCTGAACAAACATATACAAGTCTTTATTTTTTACATGGTATATTAATTTGACAGGTTTTACTCCAGCCCTCTCTCCATTCATCCAGGCTGGGAAGGTAAACTGGCATGTGACCCTAAGTGGTTGGATTATAACTTCATTGATATTACTTAAACCAGCACTATGTAATGTTTTGTTTCTCTCTATCGCCATCTGGAGGACATTGAGTAATGTTCTAATATCCAACATGGCTGCCAGACATCGTATGTATCAACAATGCTAATTTATGGACTATAAACATATGTGTATGTGTATGTTTATTGTGTTGTGAGTTGAAGTTAGTTTGCACCCCAACATGTTCCTTTAAATATAATCAGTTACACATTTAATTGTTTAACCAGGCCCACTGAAAAATACATATACGTACATAATAATGTTGTAAGTTTTACCGATTACTAGCGATGAAGTGTCTTCGTTTGATGAGGAGACGACCGACTGAAAACTTGGGAAATATTTGGCCTGTGTTCAGAGAACATAGATGACACAATATGGTGAATAAACAACAATCTGAAGCTCATAAATAACCAGGAGAAAATGAGAATGACCTGAGTGACCCAGTCGTGATGGACCTTCCAGCGGACAAACCTGACCCTGGGACTCAGGAAGGCCTCGTCCATGGAGATGGTGGGGATGTCGTCAGTCAGAGGGAATTTATTCCACAATCTAAAGAAATATATGGAGAGCACAATACATATGATAGTAAGGATCATCATCCCGACACCCATGTCAATAAAAACATACACTTACAGACCCACTAAAATAATTATTTCAGTGAGAATTCTAATGAATGAAGACTGTAAAAAGAGCTATTCATTCTGTAGAGCAGCCATTCCCAAAGTCATGCCATACCGCCATTAAAAGTCTAAAAACTCTATGCGTTTGCCGAGAGCCGTTAAAAGAGCTATAGTAGTAATGTCTAAAGGCGATCGTGAGGTTTTTCACTTTGAAATAAATCATGACAATCATGCCGTGTTTGCAGTTCAACTGTTAATTCATGCCGCTGTAAACTGAAACATTGACTTGAATAGAGTTGTATTTGTTGCAGCAGTCGTGCGGGTGACTTAACAGATTCAGTGTGAATCAGAGTTAAGAGACTAAAGGCTGTCAGCCCGACCTCATTCTTTTATGCAAAACTTTGGAAACAAACCAAAAGACCAATAGATAATAATATTTTTTCCTGCACACTTTGATTTTAAGCTTAATTTATTTTCATTAATATCACCAAACTGTCATGTTGGGAACCTTCCCCAACTTGTTACCACAGTTGGAAACCTCACACTGAACAAATATAATGTTGTTCCTTTAATCAAAGTGGACCAACTGTAGAGCACTTATCACATTAAGTCCTCTGCACGTGGCCCCCTCTGTTATACAGGATGTGTTTTTAGCACTTTCAATGTTCCGCTTGTTCACAGCGGTATCCAGTCTTTTATCTTAGGCCACATTATGTTCTGATGCATGAAAAGTATCAATACGGTACAGGCCTATGAGTGGCTCTTCTAAATCACAACCAACTAGATCTAAACCAGGACCAAGCCGAACTGAATTCATTGGGAAAAACTTAGATAAACAAATTAATGAATTTAACATTTTCTTATCCTTGTTACAGACAGAACAAATGGTCTTTACCTGAGTGTATCTTCCACAGAGGAGATTAAGATGATATTAACACAGCCCTGTACAGTAAATGACATAAACAGAATGAATTCATCCATAAATCCTATATTGAAATTATAAGTGTGTGCTAATCTGGACCTAATAGTTACACTAATGGTACAATTGTGATTGCCAGTAGTCTTTATTTTGTTCAAGGCTGCTTTATTGTTGAGACTGAACATCCTCTGTAATACCTTTAATTAATTGAGTGCACTAATATAGTCCCGCACTACAATACATTATTGAGAGTTTAGGGACAATGAGTTTGAATATGACTGACCTCAGAGTCTCCAAACACCATACAGCATCTATCAGGAGCTGTGTATCTGACAAGGACAGACACTACAGTCATAGGGCCGCATTACAACAATGTTGTTAATATGATAGTTTAATACTGACCCACAGTGTAAGGTCAGAGGCACCGTGTCCAGTCCATCGATCTGACAGTACGGCTCCAGACTGAAGAGCTCATAAAACTGGACTTCTCTGTCGCTGCGGTAAATAACACACAATAAACAAACAGCAGCAACGTCGTAAATACTGTGGATATTATAGTCGATCAATAGTAGACTATAAAATTTAACAAGTGAACCTTACTTACAGGAACACAATGTAATGTAATTAATCTAAAAACACAGCTATTCATTTACAGAAAGTCTTTATAAACAAAATGGGGATGCTGCCTCAAAAGTAAAACTAAAAATACATCACCTGGACTGACTACACAATAAACAGACACATACAGCACAAATAAAAGTGATCAGACAGTTACTAAACATTGTTGGAGACTAAACTGGCACGACAAAAATCACACTACATAAATTTGCAATGTTTAAACATACGATGTCTGGCAGCCATGTTGGATATTAGAATGATACCGTCCTCTAGACGGCCGTAGAGAGATGTGAAAAAGTCTCATTGCTCAAAATAATCACGCTATGATCCGGAATTACCCCACAGCTGAGTAGCCTCCATCAACATTTTAAACTCTATGGGAAAATTTTTAAATTTACTTCCAGAACCAGAGGTGGGTGAGCACGGTTGCACTCCAGACCCTTGTTCCCCTGCTGGCCACACCCACTAGCTGGGATAAAGATTGTAGTATAAGATAGAACTCATGTAAAAATGTTCATTCAACTCAAATATAGTAGGTAACATATTAAATATTGTGTACATTTTTGTCAAAAATCTACACTTATTGAAACATATGTTAAAAAAGACACACGGCATTGCCTTACCCGGTCCCCATGAGCAGCTTGTTGTGCTCGGTCATCAACGTGAAAGCACTGGCCCATTTGCTCCACTTGTTTGAAGGACCCTCAGACTGGAACAATTATCACAAATACAAATGTTTTACAATTATACACCTAGACCAAAAACAGTTTTGCTAGCTTTCCAGTTTTTTTCAGTATACATGACTTACAAACATGTACTTGGTCTTGAGCGGCCTAAGCTCGGCGCTCCAGTGGGACACAGAGCCATCTTCCCTGACCGTGCAGATGGTCCCGTCCCGAGTGCACTGGATGTTGACCACAGGACCCCCATGGGACAGTGTTCTGGTGTGGGCCGGGACAGTCACAGAGACCTGCTTCCCCCTCCGTTGGGTCTCCTCCTTCTCCCTGTACTCCTGCAGGGTGTGCCCACATAGGTCACTCTGGACAAAGAGAACAAACCAGCTGTCAGCCTCCAGCACAATAACTGAAACACAACAAACTGTATGTATTGGAAAATTGTCGTTATTCTATCTGACATAATATGTGCATTAAAGCTGCAAACGAAAATTCAAAGTTTGAATTATGCGCTGCTCTTCCTGCTTTCTCTCCTTCCCTCTATCCCTGACACAAACCAGGAAGTACATACAAAAAACCAGGAAGAATGAAAATAACAAAAAGCAGAACTAAAAAAAAAAACACCAGCTCCCTCCCTTACTTCCTGATAGATTCTAGTTCTGGAGAAATAATGGAATTATTGACCAGTCAGAGTGCCCCTGTCCTGTGGAAGCCTGTCACTGGTTAAAAAACAAACCTGACCAGGCTCTAAAACAACACTCTTATAATACAGCCTACAGAGGATCTAAAAGTCTATTTTTTCTTGACTGCATAATTACTTTTGTTTTTATACTAAGGAAAAGAAAGAGTAAAATGTGCACTTCCAGACGCTAAAAGATGCTAACAATTTTCAAGCGTCCTACTCATTTAGCATGCACAGACACATTTCCTCCCCTTAGAGTACAATCATGCTCTTACAAAAGGTTGTGCTGGTTGTACTGAATTATGCAGCAGGTATATAGAACCTATTAATGAGTTTATGAAACATTAAACAGACTGTGACCTATGATCGGTTTGAAAGATCATCCTTAATTATAGCATCTCCAGAGGTGGGTAGAGTGGCCAAAAATTGGACTCAAGTGAGAGTACTTCAAAATGAAAAATAAAAAATAAATTAGGAATTCAGGAAAGCTTAGTATTCTCTCCAAAATAATAATAAATACAAATACATACATCTTGTTCATTTTTTCACAATGTAAAGCAAGAAAAGTTGGTAAAAGTACTCTTACTCTTACCCCAGTTCCAAAATTCTACTCAAGAGTATGAGTAGTATTAAATATGAGTAGTATTAAATAATATGACACAAAAAAAATATGAAAAAAATATGATGCAAAGTAAATGCGTCAAAGTAACTCATACCCATCTCATTTTTTTTAGTGTTGTGCAGCTCAAGTCCTGGGTGTTTGATGGAAGTGAAGAGGGGTTTTTATTCAAGTACAGTATTGAAATCTTGCGATGGAAGCTGTAACTAGTGTACCCAAGAAGGTTTTTTGTAAAGATAAATGTCTCCGACAAGTAGCTGAAGGTTAAAGTATAATCAAATACAAAAAATATTTTATTGTTAATCAAGTACATATACTCAAGTTAATTTGTTAATCATGTTTGATGGTGGTGAGTTTTCTATGTTGTGTATTAGTCTAGTGGTTACACTAATGTAATATGTGAAGGGACGCCTGGGTTATACTTTGTTCAGAGTGCAGCCTCAAACTGCCACCTCACTATATCAGTGCATCAAAGGGCCCCGCTGACGGCCTCCTACTTTATTATGTAGGGAGGAGAGAACATCCGTGTGGCGGAGACGGAGACACGTTAATAACGCTACCAGTGAGACACCTGTTCAGTTCAAGCTCAGTTCGAGGGCTGGAGATTATGGATGATAAAAAGGGAGTTACACACTTAATCAAGACAGGGACAGTCGGGCACCATTCAAAAAAGGACAAACAGCGGTGTGGTGAAGAAGACATGGGTTAAGGAAAATGTAGAAAACTAGATCCAAAGAAGGTTTTGGTATCTTTACATTCCACTTCTCTATTTTTTGCTATTCTGCCACGCCAACTTGCATGATAGCTGTGAGTCCCGGGAACGGTTTATCTGAATTGTTTGTTCAAGATTTCTGAGCGTTCAATAAAATATACGATTGCTGCTTGACTACTACAATTCCAATGGTCCTTCATTTCCTGCTGTTCGCGCTTCGACTACCATAGGACTGAAGGCAATCAACATCAACAAACGAGTTTCCTGTAAAGCTGAAAATTGCTTGAAAGACTGTTTTCTCATCTGTCGCTGCAGTGACCAAAAGTGACACGACAGAAACAAGCCAGATTAATCCACAGTGATCCTACACAGATATTATTGGGCCTATGGGGTGGGCGATATGGTCATATAATATCACAATTTTATTTAAACTCAAGATCATATTTTGATTTCATCACAGTAGTGACAACTACAATTTCAATGTACATCCAATCCAATGGTCGTCAAAATATGTACTACTATCTAGTTTCCTTTTTTTATTAATATAAACACTGGCATTGTTACAGTAAAAATGAGGATGAAGAGCAGAGTATTAATGAATGCACTGTATACAATTCAGCAATCCTCTCAGATTAGTGGATTATCATAACTTCATATTACGGTTCAATTTTGTATCGCCCACCCCAAACTGGGCCAACCTGGAACCTTTCAGTTTGATGAGCTGTGGGGTGTATATGTGAGGACTCTAGTGCCTGGACTACAACAATGGCTATAATTGTAGTGTTCTTGATAAAAATGCACTCCCCTTTGACTGACCACAAGAGAATGTAAGAAGAAATATGAATTCTTACCCATGAAATCTTGCCTTGATCCGAATAGTCAATCTTCTTAAATAAGGTGTTGATTTGTATTGAGCTCTGTAAAGATTGCATGAAGATCAGAATTGGTCATGGACTAAACTGCAGTTTTATTATTCACATCACTGTAACGTCACGTAGACACTATGTACCAAGGACAGAGTTAGAAGAATAGGCCACGTTCCAATAGGGTTTTGTCAAGAGAATAGATTGGATCTGTATAGGAACATACTGTAATGAAGAGTTTAATTAACTTTTTAGACATGAATACAACATAAATCAAGTCCATGTCAATGTGATTTTGTTTCCCTGGCCTCTATAGCAACATCAAATCACAATGTGTGAGCCTGTGTGGGTTCAACTAATAGTAGCCGAGTTTTTAAATGGTGTGGTATCCCATACAAACTCTGATTTGATGTTGTAGAGGCCAGGGTAAAAATAATAACTATGACAATTTACATATTTCACAGAACAGGGTCAGAGAGTCACTTTACATCTGTTTTTATCCTTTGATTTGATGTTGTTGTAGAAGCCAGAGCACATGATCTCATAGACTAAGCGATTTTATTGATGTTATTATTTTTAAAAAATGATTTAGACATTATTTTATAAAGTCTTCTAACAAGGAGGATGGATAGGGTGGTCTGGACATGTACAGAGAAAGGATGGTGAATATAGACCTACACTCACTGACCACAGAGCATATAGCTTAATCATCATTTAGTCAAATCTGCTAAGGTTAAACCAAGCATCAAAATAAAGAGAAAGATGATTTGAGTAAGACGATCACTATTACTTAGAATATTTAAGAAAGTGATGATCTTTTGGGGATTTTCTCAAACAACCAGAATTACTTGGAGTAACAGAGACAAATATAGTGCAGTGAGCGGCAGTTCTGTGAGTAAAAACGCTGCTGTTTATAGCCAGAGGTCAGAGAATGGTTTGCAATAATAGAAAGCAAACAATATCTCTGATAACTTTGAAATCTATGAAACCACAAAATGACAAAACATGAAGCAGGTGGGCTACAGCAACAGGGGACAACATGCAGTGCCATTTTATTAGGGACAGGGCCTATTTAATAAAGTGGCCAGTCACCAAAAAAAGGCTAGTGTTGCCAGAAAAAGGGGCCTAAAGGAAGACCAAAGAAGAGATGTATCTATGGTTAGTCAAATTTGCACAAAACTCACAGCGTCAGTCAGACCGAAGCACTTCTTGAGAATACGGCCAAACTTGTGTACATCTATGGCCCTCGAGCCTCGCGTTTCCACCTCCTTCACAGAATATACAGGTGTCAGAGGTTCACAATGAGATGTTTAATGTATGCCATGTCACGGTGAGGACAGTACCTCAAAGGCTGCTCTCAGGTCATGCAGCTTCTCCACGGACACTTTATCGTCAATCTGCACAAATTATTCTGAATGTCAAACAAAGCAAACATGAAATCTATCACATGCAGACCTCCTCCAAGGTAGCTCGTTTCCATGGAATACTCTGAGGGTCATTTCATCAAAATCAGAGCAGTATTTTTTGAGTAAAGTTGCTAAAAGATGCCATTCTTCTTAAAAAATCCTGGATTCAGACGATAATCCGGATTACCTTGCGTCATTCCTGACCTTCCCTGAAAATGTTAGTTTTGCGTGAAGTCACTTACAAACAAACAAACAAACTCTGTGCTCTCACACACTCAGGCATGCAAAATGTAAAAAAAACAAACACTTGTGCAAATGTATGGCCCAGCACTATGGAAATTGTGCTTTCACACTCACCAGAGAGTTACCCACATCTGAGAGCAGCTATGGGGATAAAAAATATGTTTAGCCTTACAGTTAATGACCAGTAGGTGACAGTACTGGGTCAAACGTGACACAAATCTACAATGAATGTTTATGTACAATTTTAATATATAATATAGAAATGCATTGGATTTTGAATTGGTGTCTATTACTAACTATGGGCCCTGGGGTTCACCCTGGACGGGCGATATGGTGACTGGCTGCAGTAGTCTTGTATGTGGGGCTGACATTAAGAGACACACATTGACAACTATTATTATATGACAAGACCTACTCATTTAGATTTAGATGAACCCACAACCTCCATGCTGAGGCCAGACACCAAGCAGTCAAACTCAAAACATTGTTGGAGTGGATATATTACTCCTGCCTTTCCAACCTGTGATTTTGAGCACACTTGACCTAACCTGAGCCTCTTATGTTTAATGATAATGTACGGTGACAGGCTGGTCTTTCTAATGGCTTCACTTCAGATGGTCTCCCTCTGATTGATGGAGAACAGGTTCAGTAGAAGTGCTATATTGTGCACTCTTAATGCTGTATCTTCTGAAAACACATAATCGTTTAATGGAGCAGAGATGCACTTAATGTAGCCCCTTAAGCTCCAACTAAACTGATTACTATTGACCTGAGGCATTAGCTGGATCAGTGGACTGGGGTTATATTGTGGTTGCATACTTTTAATTAATCTGCACATAACTGATGGTAGTTTTACCTACCAAAGGTACTTGACCCTTTGCGGCAGTAGCGCAGTGGGTAAGCCTTCGCCCTGCAACCAGAGAATTGCCGGTTCAAATCCCCACCTGAGCACATATCTTTGTTGTGTCACTGGGCAAGACACTTGACCCACATTATCTATGTATGAATGTGGTTGTGTGATTGATGTTTGGTGGTGGTCGGGCAGCCACGTCTCTGTCCAGGGCAGCTGTGGCTATAGAAATAGTAGTAGTGACTGAGGAGTGAATGAATAATGGACATAATTGTAAATCACGTTGTGTATCTTGAAAGGTGCTATAAAAGTGTAAAGCCATTATTATAATTATTAATTTAACCTGTAATACCTTGCAAATGTCAAGGCTTAGGCATATTTTAGATATTGTTTTGGTCTTCAAAATGTATCCCTGGGTTTAAGACAAACAGAGGAGAGTATTTCTCTATCACAGCTCTATCTGAACCTGTTTGTTTTATGTTTCTCAAACTGGGATAAATGCTGCTGTCCACTGTGCTGTCAGACTACCACTCCACCTGATTTAAAATGGTGCTTTTGGCATCACTTCACCTTCAATCTGCCGGTGAGGCTAAGCTCTCAATCAGTTAAAGAAACGTTGGCAATAGAAAATGCTAGAATCTACTGACACCTCCTGGCAAGGAATGTCATCATAAGAATGCTCGCAGTATAGAAGTGCATTTGATCAGTGACCAACCCTGGTCAAATTCGGGCCTTGATTTTTATATTATAGTCAATTTGAAAAACCTATACACACACCTATACAAGAATAATGTCTAAGCTACATTATATTCAACCATAAACACAAGTAGAAAGAGTTTAGCATGAGCATATGTCACAGGGTAAATCTGTATCTTTTAACTACTGCCACCTCAACAATGGGTATGGTTTTTCTGTGTGGTGATGTTGAATGCTGTGTTAAGTAGAATAGTTGGCATGTGTGTAGAGGAGTGGCCTCTTATACAAAATCACCCTGAAACCCTCACTCTCTCTCTCATTGTCCCCTGCTTCTACTCTGTGCAGCCGGGGTCCATTGTGTGGGCAGCCTAAAGGCCAGGTCAGCAATATTGCGGGTTGAGAGTCGGGGTACACTGGGAAATTGGCACTAACCAGTTGTCTGTACTCATTGTGTGAAACAGTTACAGCCGACCACAAGCCTGGACCCCAGGCAAAAAACTGAACTCTCGGACACATTTTACCTTAATCCAGCCACCAAGCCACTTTAAAGACTGCCCTATTCAGACCCCTTTTTAATACTTAGCTTTTGCTTTTCAAACTACTTTTAAATTGTGTAATAAAGCCCGTTATCAAATATTCATTCTGGTGTCATCTTTATAGATTTCTGGTGGTATTTTGAAATGATAATAGTCGGGTAAACCTGTTTGGGGGTGCTACACATTCCTAGCATGAATGTGTGTGTCGTGCATGCAATGGTTGACTGAAACAACGAATCAGATTAATCGCCATTCATTGATTATAGAAGTAATCGTCAACTAATTCAGTAATCAAATAATCGTTAACTGGAGTTTACAGACTCTAATGTGGCATTTGCTGAGAGAAAAGATTTTACAACCCACACTGAGCAGTAATTACACAAAACTCCAGAAGTCCTCAGGGGCAGCTTTTAGCTTCAGCAAATTATGTAAAACATCTTCTATTTACACACCTTTCACTAGCTGATGTTTAATTGATTAATTTAAAGAAATTGTTGATTAGCGAAATAATCATTAGTTGAAGCCCTGATACTGTGTTATATTAAACTATCATCACTGCATATAACAAAAAGATGTTGACACTATATCACTATTTCTATTTTCAGCTCTGCTCAGCACATACTGTCTGTGTACCATACTAATGTGTTTATAGGACAGTGTATACTAAAAATTGCCGTACTAAAATTGATGTTAAAGGTTCTATATTATGCTTTTTTGCACACACATTTCACAGTCTATTTAGGAGATATTCAGGTTACCATTTTACAACATCAAACACCCATTTTTAATCTAATGTTTATTAATCTAATGTTAATCTATGTTTTTGTGGAGCTCACACTTGGACTCGAGGAGAAACAGTCTGATTAGACACCTGTCTCTTTAAGACAGGACCAAACCATTTCTGCCAGTCTTCGGGGGTTTCCAAAAAACTTCTGGGATATAAACAAAGCCTTGACACCCTCACAGCCGAACACACATCTTCTATGTTGTTCAATGGTAGTGTCCATTCTCTGGGTGCATTTGTTGACCGTGCAGGAGCACTTTGTGGTTTGCCGCAATTTATGACATCATCAATTGGAAATACTATAGCTCATCATGATGAATTACTCATGCCTGAATGATACAAAACACAACTTTGTGTATGTGTTTGTGGTAGACACAACATTATAACACAATTTTGAAAATATAGGAGCTTTAAAAATGTTATTTCCAATTCTTTTCTTTTTGTTAGTACCTTTCATACTACACTGCTACACATCAATAATAATGATAGGCCTTGACATTAGCACTAGCCAACTAGCCAAATGCAGGAAGATTTGTAAATTTAACCTGGTGTTGTCCAGTTAAATATACAACCAATTTAAACTGCCTTATAGTAAAAGAGAAGCTATTCACAATAATATACATTAGTACTGTACCTTTATGAAACAATATTTTCAGCTAATCATAATAAAACATGTCAATTGTGGCCAGAGAAAATCTTAGGTGGCTAGTAGCTTTTGAAGAATATTAGCCACTTGGGCCAGAGAGCTAAAAAGGTTAATGTGAAGCCATGACAAAGCAAAGTCCAGTGACCCCTGCAGGTAAAGAATGTTGTCCTTAGTACTTATTGTTGAAGGTTTTTGATGTGACCCCAGACCATTCAGAGAGAGTGCACAGGGTGATGGATGAGCGGAGCCAGACCTTGAAGCCGTGCAGGTCGTGCAGTGAATGTAGTGTGAGGAGCCTCTCTCCCAGAGCCACAGAGCGCCTCCTGGTGGTGGCGGGGTCTAACTGCTCTCTCAGGATCCACTCAGGCTGCTCCTTCTCCTGAGACCTGCCCTGGCCCAGGTCAGACAGCAGGCTGTGGGATAAAAATAGATTATTGCCTATGATTCATAGTTATTCTGGGGAGAAACATTCTACTGATGAGCCAATGAAAACCATTATTAATGTAGCCAGATTAGTATTTAAATAATAGCTAATAGTGGCTTTCAATAAAAATGGAATGCAATAAAAAAATGGCACCTACATAATAATGACAGCTTTGGGTATGTCTGAAATATGAATGAGAGTGTTGCTATCAGGGATCTAGGGTGTTTTAAATCATTTTCTGGGTGCTGTTGATATATTGATAGTTAATTACACATGGCAATCTCAGGTCACCCACACAAAATGCTAAAAAATTAGAATATTTAAGTCTTTTATTCAGGTGATACCAGGTTTTTAACATTTACGAGTGACCTTAGATTGCCCTATAAAATAACTATACAACTTAACGATAAACATCAACTTTTTTACAGCTTTCCTGCAACTTTGTGTCAGATGTGTCAACCCACACTGAGCAGTAATTACACAAAACTCCAGAAGTCCTCAGGGGCAGCTTTTAGCTTCAGCAAATTATGTAAAACATGTCTATTTACACACCTTTCACTAGCTGATGTTTAATTGATTAATTTAAAGAAATTGTTGATTAGCGAAATAATCGTTAGTTGAAGCCCTGATACTGTGTTATATTAAACTATCATCACTGCATTTAACAAAAAGATGTTGACACTTCACTAGATTGCCCTATAAAATAACCATTAAAATCCATATCTAGATAACTATACAACTTAACGATAAACATCAACTTTTTTTACAGCTTTCTTGCAACTTTGTGTCAGATGGGATTCCAACATGATGCTGGTGAATATAGTTGTGTGTGCTGAGCTAAAGTAAATGTTAAACCAGGCCAACACTGTGAGCCTTGAACACAACATAAATCCCTGACAGTGAGGAATGTGATGTGAGAGTACTGAGCATGCTCCATGACAACACTGCAAACACTTCCTCGGATCAACACTTTAGCTTCACACAACACCACACGCACACACATACACACACACACGCACACACACATACATATAAATACACACACGCACACACATACACACACATACATGCACACACATACATATACACGCACACACACATACACATGCATACACATACTTATACATACACACACACACACACACTCGCAGAAACAATCAATAAGAACATATTATAGAGCAGAGATTTACAATATGCACATGATCGTTCACTAGGGCGGTAAGACTTTCTGTACTCACTATAAAATGTAATGTCAACTTCACATCCACAAACTATAACATTGCTTTTATTATTAGTTTCAGTTATTAAAGTTATGCAGTTGCACTGTATAGGCCAGTCAAGAGTGAGAGCCCTCTTCAATATCCAAAATTCTTCCTATTTCATCAAAATTTCTATTGAAAACATGACTTTCTAGTAACTATACATTGGTTGAATATGATATAGTTGTCTACATATTTTTTCTTTTTAAAGACTTGAAGTAGAGGCTCTCTGCAGGACCATCACGGACCCCAGTTTGGGAATCACTGGTATAGGCACTATATCACCAACCACATTGTCCCCATCAAATAAATAAATAAAAAGACAAATATTACTCAAGCACTCATAGTTGTATAAGCCTCATGTTGTGGCTACAAACAGGCCTCATGTGTAAACAACATAAATGGAAGGTTTGCTGCACCCTGTTTTAAATTTAACTGGCATTGTTACGGTAAAAATAGAATCAAAATGATGGTAAAGACAGAGCATAAATGAATGCACTGTAGCATGATTCAACGATCTTCCCAGATTAGCAGATTGTTATAACTTAATATCATGATCAGGGCTTGACATTAGCCAACTGGCCAAATGCTGGTAGATTTTCATTCTGGCTAGTTATAATGTTACTCTCACTAGAACTTAAAAGTTTTAACATACGGTACCTATTGCCATGTTAGTGTGCACCCTTTTTTGTATATACACTGGTGATATATACAATATAGTGGGTATATGCAAAGAAAGAATTATACTAAAAAACGCATTATGACCAAATGTATCAGATACAAAATGTTGTAAATTCTGGCAAGTAAAAATATAATTGGCTAGTTTGAAAATGATAGTGGCCAAATAGATACAATCTTTTATTGCCATATCGCACAGCTATAATTTAAGGGTTAGCCTATTTTTAAGTCAAAATGAAAACTATCTTTACCTGTGTGCATTGTTTGTTTGTATTCTTCCTGAGGCAGACGAGCAGCGGCGATGTCTCCTCTCTCTCAGAGTGGACATGTTGAAGGTCTGTTGAATGTGCTCAGGTCAGAGTCTACCTGACACTGTCGCTAAGATTACACCTGAGATCACAGAAGCAGCAGATGGCCCCGTAACTAAGAGACACACACAGCACGCACACAACAAGACGTGAGTGGGACTGACTAGAGTCTGCACACTGTGTTTAAGGCAGGTGGAATAGAGCATAGAGTAAAAGTACACATTTTTGCACTATACATTCTCAAGTGATGGAAAAATACCTAAAAGATTGTAGTTAAAGCTGCACTACCTGATTCTTTTGTTCCTTGTATTTTAGCAAAGATAATTATTTAGTCATTAGCGCGGCATAACAAAAGTCATCTGAGAAAAATTTGACAGAATAAGTCTTTTTTGTTTGAGAGCGAGGGAAGGAACTCTTTAACCAATCACACGCTTCCACTTCACTGATTGGTTGATACATCCATTATTTATCCAGATTTAGACTATCATTGATCATATTTGAAGGAGCTTTTTATTTTATTTTAAGGAATAAAAGCCAACTCCAGATGTCATTCCCTTACTTCCTGGCTTGTGTACGTATTTCCTGGTTTGTGTGAGACCGTGATAGGATGTCATTCAAACTTTGATTTTTGAGATCAGTCACTAAATCAGGTAGAGCAGCTTTAACTAAAGTAAGTACTAGAGGTATAGTCTGTCTAGTTTCCTAAAATAAAAAAAAAATGTTAGAGATGTATAAAATGCTGTTCTATGATGTAAAGTAGGTAATCTATCATAATTATTATTTTATCTCCCAATTATGGAATCACCTCTGTCCGCATCCACAGATAACTTTAAATCTAATTGGCGGATTACTTTAAAATTGTAAAACTAAATTGAATTTGGTCTTATGATACAAATTAACTAATTAAATAATGCCCTGAAGCTGTGAACACAAAAGCTCAAAAAATATTTGCCAGATCTTTTTTTTTTTTATTCTATGGACAGTTACATATCATGAAGACACCTTTACTAGATTGGTTTTGGTACTACAATAAATAATAATTAATGAACTCACTAATTAAAACAACAAAGAACTTTAATTGAGCCATTTATTCTGATAAATGTAAACAAAATCTTGACAGTGATGCAGTCTGGTATATATTTATGAGGCATTTACCACTTTGACCAATAAAGGTCTTTACTTTAGTCCCTCCCCTGGGCTCTACAGACAACCTACTTTTCATCATAGAACAGGGTCAGATGGGCTCCTACCTTTAAGCTAGAAGGTTGTGGGTTCAATTCCTGGGCCATTCTTTCCTCATGTCGTCCTCATGTTGCAAGTTCTCCTCTCTCTCCCGAGGTGCCTTCAGGCCATGCATGTTTTAAATGGATTGGTAAAATTGGTCATATCAATTACAGTAAATAGTTGTCAGTCCTATAACTATTATCTGGCCATTGTCCTGGGTCCGCCTAAGGCCCATAGTTGCTTGGAAAAGCTCCTGCCATTCATGATCTACACATTCCACATTTCCAAATACTGTATTTTTAGCTTTAATCCACACATTCTACTTGTAGATTGTATCAATGTGAAATAGTCCATGAGAGTTGAATGCACTATGCACTATTTCTAGTTGGATCAGTTTACTTAAATAAACTGAGACAATAAAAGAACATTTGTGTAAATGTTACACTTTTTCCCAGTGTATTTACCTGGCGGCCAGTCGCTTTGTTGTCTTCCCATCTGTAGGTGGAGCTGTCAGAATGAGACTTAAAGGTTACAAAGGTCCAGCAGCATTTCACAAAAAGGAAATATTCTTAAGACTTGAAAGAAAATAAGAAATAAAATGCCAACCTACGCTCCGGTGTGGGCTGTTCCTGCTATGTCCACCAAACCAGACCAGAAGACAATCTCTCTAAACCAGCTTTTCACAAACTTTGCAGTAAGTACCCCTCCAGAAAATATGTATCTCACCAAGTGCCAAATTACTTTACTAAAATGAGCCTAAATCAAGACTAACCTGGGTCTATACATAGCAAGAGAATATGGTTATAATAAACATTATAAAAAGGGGCAAAATTGGTATAGCTGTACCAGGACTAAAATAGGTTGTTGGTTGCACTCAAAACAACTGCCTATTGTTTGAAAAATTGAATCTGATTAAAGGTGTAGTCTGCAAGTTTCCAAAAATAAGAAAAAGTGAACTCAACTCAACTGCTATTGGTCAAAGTGGTAACCCAGAAACTCTGATTTGATGTTGCTGTACAGGCCAGGGGAAGAACTCAAGTAAAATAATAAATATGGCAGATTAGGAAACTTACTATCTACACATATAAGTGATTAAAAAGAAAACACTTTGTTTATTTGTACTTTTTTTTATTCTGTGGCAAGATCAACTGCAAACCCAAAACTATCAGTGCCATCTACTGGACATTTTACAAATAGGTGCATCTCACAAAATAGGTCTACTTTTTCGGATCACATTTTCCTTCAGATTATATCCAAACAGAGACACATCTGTTTTTTGCACATTGATAAATAAGTATAAAGTTTAAAGTAAAGAAATTGTTTTAAATAAAATCTCATGCAGAATGGTTAGGGAATATACTGTAGCGTTTACATTTATTGTAAATAAATCAGACCAGCAACTTTTATATCCATTCTTGAAATTTAAATTTCCAACATAACACTAATACGTTATAGTTATTCCCCATATAGTTCTTTCAGCATAATCCTCTGTAAAAAAAAACACAAAAAAACAATAAGATGTTTTTTTATGAATAAAAATTATAAACCGTCTTAAATTTGAACCCAGATCAGGTGCAGCTTACCTTTTCAGGGGACATATCAGTGTAGTTGGTCAGTCACATCTGGTCACTTTTGCTTTGTCTGAATCTGTGTTGGAACTACAAAATAGAAAAAAAACACAACATGACTGAGTAAGAGCAGTTAAGAGTGTAGTGTTTGTTTCCTAGCATAAATCAATTGTTAGAAATGATCAAATGTTTACCTGACCCTGTTCTATGATGTAAAGTGGGTAGTCTATTTTTCATTTAGCCCCTCTCCTGGGCTCCATAGCAACATCAGATCAGACCTTTGACCAAAGGTAGTCAAGTTTTTCTTTAGTCCCTCCCCTGACCTCTGCAGACTACAGATGGCCTACTTTACCTCATAGAACAGGGTCAGATAATCAATTTTATTTTTTTTTACTTATTTTAAGAAACTTACAAACTACACCTTTACGTTGAATTCCACTGATGATTTGTTGATTTGATAAGTGTTTAGAATCTGTACCACAGATGTTGATGTTGGGATCCGTGCCGGGGTGAACCAGGAAGTGGCCAACCCTCAGTTCAGGTCTATGGATCGGCCGACGGTAGCTATCCCTCATCTCTGTACCAGTAGGGGTCAAAGGTCGCACTCTGCTGTAGTCCGACACAAGGCTTCTTCCTGTTATTAGGCACAGAAGTACTTGATGAAGCCTTATATATTTTCTATTTACATTTATTTATAGTCACAGGGTCATTTGATGGTTTGACTTGATCCCTAGTTTTGAGTCAAATTATAAATGGCAGATACCTGGTTGTAGATGGGTTTGAAAATTAAATTATTGCATTGTGTAGTGTAACTGACCTCTTGACCTCAACAGCCTCAGCAGGATACCCGTTTTTAAGTAACCATGGAGAACTTCTTATCACGTTGATCTATAACCTTTGGAGAACCAAACAGGAACTTCCAATGTGGTTGTTTTTATGTGGCCAGCCACAAACCAAGACTTGACAAAACTAATTAACAACCAATTAATTAGGTCTTTTAGGCTTGGACCCCAACATGTACAGATGACAATGCTTATATATATATATACAGTTTATGACGCAAACTGTGTGTTAATAGACTTAACCATTTGTCAGTGTGTTTGACCTTGCATCTTGGGTTACTTTTATGACCCTAGCCTGGGGCTGCATGCCCTGGTAGACTTTGTGACTCCGTGTGACAGCTTGATAATGTATTCAACAAAAGAACTGTTGGGTATTACTGGTATGAACTTGATGATGATGAGCACAGAAACAGACTTGCAGAAGGTCAATTGTCCTTTATTGTCACAAGGTGCAGGATTTCAGTACAGGTAATGGAGTGGCAACAGGTTGATAAAGTGATCGAGTGATCAAGTGGTTACAATGATCTGCAGGTAAATACATAAACAAATGAATAGAATGATCAAGTTCAAAAGGTAAATGTAAATATAAGCGGAAAACTAAAGGAGACCAGACTACTCACTTGACACACTCTGGTGAACTGAACTGCAGGAGACCAAAAGGGTCTGACTAAACTAACAACAAGGGCTTATATACTCCCTGAGCTAACCCAGGTGCCTCTAATTGGGCTAATTGAGCACTGTGATTGGGAGGAGAGAGAGCCACATGATTCTGGCAAGTCACATGTGACCAGTAGCTCCTAACAAGAACTGATATGTGTACATAATATGTTTGTGTGTACAGTTTTGAGTGTGAAATGTGTATTCAGGTAACACTATGCCACAAAGAAAGTTGAAGGACTTTGGGTCATAAATTTGGTTTCATCCGGTTAATTTATGCACACCCACTTTTCTCCCGCTCAAAGTTTATCTCTGAACAAAGCCTTGGGGGTTGCTCAAGGAGTGACCAGTCCCAACCAGTCCCTGATAGAAGTCCAACATTGTTGGGAGAGAGGCCTCATGGAAGAAAGAGGTTTTGGACAAAGAGATGAAGTTCTACTTCTCTCTCTTTAAGCACGTGCCCATCGAAAGATGTGTTTTGGACTAAAACCGGTGCTACGATATATTGACATTTTTGACCTGATGCACATGCGTTTCCTCGTTTTAAAGTCGCTGTGAAGAACTGCCTTTGTCAAACAGCAACACATTTTTGGTTATGGACTGAAGCTGTGACTTTCACCTGTGAACTGCCATTAATAAGAGTTGTGGCTTTCATCTCAGCTAAGTCTGGCTGATGTAAGACATTAGCCCACCGAGCTTTCTTCAGAACCAGGAACAGCCTGGATCTCCAGGACCATCTGGATATATGCACTGTAATGCTGCGTTCACACCAGAAGCGACAGATGCGAAA
>JAVQKC010038506.1:0-14388 GCA_036025475.1 Philypnodon macrostomus
TCTCACAGTGGACATGCACCTACGATGAAAATTTCAGACCCCTTCATGACTTCTAAGTGGGAGAAATAGCAAAATAGCAAGGTGTTCAAATACTTGTTTTCTTCACTGTATATAGTGCAATTAACTGAAAGCTTGTCTAAATAACAGTGTCTTCAGCTGCTTTTTAAAAGAATCAACAGATTCGGCCACACGGAGAGACAGGGGCAAGGCATTCCAAAGTCTAGGGGCTACCGCCTGAAAGGCCAGGTCACCAAGTGTTTTAAACCGGGTCTTAGGGACCTTCAAAAGGTTCAAGCTGGACGACCGGAGAGAACGACCAGAGGTATAGGGAGTCAGCAACTCTGAGATGTATTTAGGGGCCTGTCCATTAAAAGCTCTAAAAGTCAAGACTAAAATTTTAAAATCAATTCGGGACATAAAGACAGAACATAAAGGTAAAGACGTTTGTTTTATTTTGCATTGAAAAAAAAGGTTTTCAAAATATGAAAAATGTCATTGAAAACCTTTTTTTTTTAAAAGCACTCTTAACCACTCAGTTGAACTTATATCAGAATATCGCAGAAATGTCAATATTGCAATATTCAGCATAGAATATGGAATGTTTTTCTCACATCTTGCAGTCATAGTCGTTACTGTATAACATTGGTGTTTAAGTGAAGCATTCATTTGTACCTTTTTGATGAGATTTTTTGCCTGAAATTGCTTCATAAACAAACATAACTGAAGCATCAGACCCAAGTGGAGGCTGTTTAGTTATGTGACCAGAGTAGTGTGTTTATGAGGCTGCAGGCTGTTATTGCAGAGGGGAATAATGTCAGGAGCCAGCACAGTCATTTCAGAGAGCTATTATAGAAAATGAATGGGTTCACAGTGTCATGAGAGGTTACAGGCTGCAGATAGACTTCTCATGTACATGTTATCTGTCTGTGGGACTGAACAGTTGAAAGGTGCTGACTCCACTTGTGTTTGTGTGGACTCCTAAATGAATCCGTACAGTTGAGCTCATCACATAGCTAACACTGCTATCGATGAACGTTGACAATGCTCTGTTGCTCCGATTTGTTGTAGTTTTTCTTAGAATGCATGATTTATGATGGGTATTGTGTATTGTTTAGCTCAGGCGGTAGAGTGTGCAGCCCATATTCAGAGCTTGAAATGCTCGTCCCAGCACCGTGAGTTCGAATCCGGCTCACGTCAGTGTGACAATTATCACTCCTCACTCTTCTCCCTGGTTTCCTGTCAGTCTACTGTTCTATCAATAAAAAAACAGAAAGAGGCTAAAAAATAAATCAAACGTATTGTGAGTTATGGCTCATCTGAAAAGATTGTTGAATCGTGATTCTTTAATGCTCTGCTCTTCACTGTATTTTTGAATGTAACAATATCAGTTTTAATTTTTCATGAAGAATATTATTAATTATTATGATGAAGAGATGATGGATGATAGTAGTAGTCTTCTGTGTAAGACTAAAAATACAAAGTCAACCAAAATCATGACAAAATCAAAATTGTAATCTTGGCTTAGTAAAATCATAATATTATATTTTTACATTATCACTCACTCTAATTGAAAGCGATTTTAAGGTTTTGCTGACTTAGAAAGCCTTACAGAAAAACGACAACAGCACAAATCATAGCAGTTTGTTTGCTGCTTCCTTGCAGTCATCACTCCAGACATTCTATTGACTGACTGTTAAGGTTAACGTCAAGCTACACTTCATTGTCCCAGAAGGAAAATGTGTCCTCTCAATTCTACTTTAGGTTGATGGGGGGAAATGGAGTACCGGAGAAAACCCACAGCCGTCACTTCCTGTTTAGTCTGTTTCCTGTCTTCTCAGGGGAAATTGGTGACTCATATCTTGGTCCAAAAATAAAAGGGGTTTAGCCCTGGTTAAGCCCTGGCTTCATCTTGGATTCATCCTGGTTTCGTCCTGGATTAGCCCTGCTTTAGTCCTGGTTTAGTCCTGGTTATATCCTGGTTTTGGCCCCTGGTTTAGCCCTGCTTTAGTCCTGGTTATATCCTGGTTTTGGTTCCTGGTTTAGTCCTGGTTATATCCTGGTTATATCCTGGTTTTGGCCCCTGGTTTAGCCCTGCTTTAGTCCTGGTTATATCCTGGTTTTGGTTCCTGGTTTAGTCCTGGTTTAGGCCTGTTTTAGTCCTGGTTATATCCTGTTTTAGTCCTGGTTTAGCCCTGTTTTAATCCTGGTTATATCCTGGCTGTAATTTGAGGCAAGTTGTGTGTATGTTTTCTGACTTCTTCTAACCAGAGTGGATTAAACCTGAGCAGCAGGACACAGTTCTTATTACAGAGAAAAATGTGAAAAATGCACAAAGCCAGCGTTCACAGGGGGCTGACCTACCCAGAGTCAGGCTCCCCACTGCAACCCGACTATTCTAACTTACTACTAAAAGTGGGTGTGTTCTCCACAAAACTACCTCAGACAATGGACTTCCCAATCTGGACTTTAGGCTCCTTTTACCCACTTTTGCGATAACTACATTACGTGCAGTTTTGCAATGACAGAATTACTAGAATTATACTATATTTGAACATCCTTTTTCACCCAGAATGTTCAACTGATGAGGATTGATTAAATAATATTGGAGGGAGGTCCAGATGACTGATTGTGACCTTGTTTTGATAGTTCAACTGGATTTGAATCTCAAAGGCAGTCTATAATTTAGTCAAAACACTGTGTAAATCAAGACAAAATTAAGTCAGGGCTAAACCAGGACTAAACCTGAGCAAAACTTGATTTTTAAAAAAAATATGTTATTTGATCAGCTTTTTTTAAGGCTCTAATTGTACAATATTAAACATTTGTGTATAATTCAGATGTAAGGCCGTAACATTATTTAAATAGATTTAGGTTTTCACCAGATGGACATTAGGTTGATTGATATTGCGTTTATTGAAAATATAATCATCCTTGAAATATAATAATTTTATATAAATCATTTTTGTTCCTGATCGCTCCTACCCCTAGGCCCTATTGAAGCTGGACTGCCAGGGTTTGGTGGCACGTCTCGTGATGGACTTCGTTCTTCTGACCACGGCGGTGGAGTTGGCGGGCCGCTGGAGGGAGCTGGCAGAGAGACTGGCCAAAGTGTCCAAACAACAGATGGACGCATACGAAGCCCCACATCGGGACAGGAGCGGAGTGGTCGACAGTGAGGTACAAACAACAGTATTCAGCTTTTGCAAGGCTTAAAGATCCTATATTATGCTTTTTTGCACATTTCACAGTCTACATTTAGCTTACCATTTTACAATTTGCAACATAAAACACAAAATAATTATTTTGGAATATTAGCATGTCCTCTCCTCTCTCCAGGCCATGTGGAAGCCGGCGTACGACTTCCTGGTGACGTGGGCGGCACAGATCGGAGACAGTTACCGGGACGTACTCCAGGAACTGCACCTGGGGCTGGACCGGATGAAGAGCCCCATCACCAAACGCTGGAAGCACCTGACGGGAACGCTCATCCTGGTCTACTGCCTCGACCAGCTGCGCAGCCATGCCTTCAGCCACGCCCCCCAGGATGACTGCGCTATATGAAGCCCCACCCACAAGTCGACTGCACCACCTGAATCCCCGCCAACGCCCACAGGACCAGCTGCGTAACCACTGTTTCAGGCCCATCAAATGGAGTGTTGACGATTTAGATCATGTTCTGCACATAGACTCTTGACTCCCCCTGGTGGACGTCAGTGAAGCGCTGTCCTATAAGAATGAGTTTCATTTCAATTGGACATGTTCAGGACTCACTTTCTGCAAGAGTTTCTAGAGATTTCTAGTTTTCTAGTGGCACACTTCTAGATTCTGACCCACTAGTTGAGAACTGCCGGTAAAAATAATAACAAAACAGAAAATAGTTATATTTGTTACTTACTGTCGTGAATGGGGAGATAGAACTGGTTTGAAAGCAGTAGAAAATTGGTTTAAATATCTAGAAATCTAGTGCTGCGTGAGGGCCAAAAGCAATACATCTCTGAATCGCTGAGGAATACTCCAAAAGTACGCTAGCATCAGAACAGCATTTAACAATTATTTCAATGATTATCAGTTCAAATCTATAATTACACTGAATATCTGCACTTGACCACTTTATTATGTAGCCAGAGTGAGCAATGTGTTGATGAGTAAGAGTACATTTGTTTGCATTAGTCTGGTAAGTTCTGTTGGTACCACAGTCGTTGTGTTGGCTGTGTGCTGAGGTCTGCTGCTGGACATGTCAGCTCATGATGAAGTAGGGTTGTGGATGTGAAAAAGGAGGCATTAACTGTAGTGTAACGCACTAGTGTTGGGTCAAATCTATACGGCTGAATGGTGGCATCATCATCATCATGTTTTTACTCTTATATGTCATTCTTTAACAGGTCAATTGAATCACTATGGATATAAGGTCAGGTTAAGGTTAGACTTTATTGCCCCTGTAGGGAAATGTGTCCTCTGCATTTGACCGATCCCTTAATGCCGCTGGGGCAACATGTGAAAGCTTCCAGGGACCCATCTCCAGATCTTGAGCCAGGATCTTGGTCAGGACGTTCATAGCTGTAGGATTAGGCTATTGTGCATGTTTTAGGTTGATAGGGGAAACCAGAGTACTTGGATGAAACACACCCAGACACAGGAAGAACATGCAAACTCCACACAGAAAGGCCCTAGTGCTGTGAGGCGACAGTACTGACCACTGCACCATGTTCTACTCTGGAGTGTCAACAGGAATAAAAACAGTAATTAATTATTTTTTTGCTAGATCTGAAATGCTGATCAACACAAATTAGTGATACAAAATCTATCGTCACGGTTTAGTTGGTGTGGGTCAGTGAGCAGGTTCAAAGCTCCATAATCACTTTAGATATTGTCCTGCTTAAAACATATTGTAAGCCAAAGATTCTGACTATTTCTAAATGAACTGAACTTAGATATACTGATGTAAATTCTTATTTTTATACCCCTCACTCTTTAAACTGTAATATGTCTTCAGCTCCAGCTACAGGGGGCGCAACAGAGCACATCATCCCAGATGGTTTTATGATTATAGGAGGGGTGTGGAAACTTTTTTCACTGAGGGCCACATTGTCAAAATGATTACTGAGGAGGGCCACTCTCTGAGGTGACCGACTTCACTTCACCAAACGCCCTTCAGTTGTATCTGTTTTCTGCACACATATGTTCAGCAGGTTTTTTCACTTAGTGTCCTCTATATTATAACCACACAGAAAAGTGGACAGATATTACAGAATAAATGCTTTCTTTTAGTTGGATTATGTAGAGTCACATGCAGTAAAAAGACAATTTGAGCCAATGGAGAGGTAAGCCTGAGGGCCACAAAAATTGCTCTGCGGGCTGCATTTGGCCCCTGGGCCACAGTTTGGACACCCCTGCGTTATAGATTTAGTTTTATAAAAAAACAACAACAAAAAAACACTTTGAGTCCATGTTACACACAGTTCATAATTGTGAATTTTCAGATGGTTTATTGAAATATATATTTAAACTGTGGCTGCTCTCACTGGCCTCAAACAGATCTCTTTGATTGTCCTGGACACTGTGCCACTGTCTGTCATTTTCCCGTGCCACTCAGGAAGTATGTCTTCTGAATTATTGCCAAATCAGACACGAACCAAATGCTGGCCTGGGCACCACTTCAGGAACTTTTGCTGTAAACAACTTTTGTAAACTTTTGAGTTGCTAGAGAAGTACTTATCACTAAACACAAATGTAATATTTTGTTTAATATGAATGTTTGTCTGAGTTTTGCCTCATGTGATGTTGATGAAATAACAATGTAATGTAGCTAACTGTGCTAAAGTGCCATTACTGACAGTAGGCCTGTGTCAGAGGACCCAGTACCGGCTCCACTGTAGGGCTGTGGATTCACTTTCCCTCTTTGTGTGTGGGTGGAGAATAGCGCCTCCTGTCTGTTTGTACCAACAAGTGATTTCCAATTAGTTTAAAGGTCCTATATTATGCTTTTTTTGCACAGTTCACAATCTATTTTGGATACATTTACGTATTGACACCCTCACAGCCAAACACACATCTCCTATCACATATGTTGTTAAATGGAGTTACATCACTGAATCCTGTAGTGAATCTTTTTCAACTCTTGGAGAGGACATACTCAACATAATTAAAAAACAAACATGCCCAAATGAAATAAAACACATCTTTGAGTATGCGTTTGAGGCAGAAACAACACACACACAGCATGGTTAAAGGCTCAGAAAAGTAGATTTTGTATAATATAGAACCTTTCAACTTAAATGCCATGACCACTGATGCTTTGGGGTTGAGTAAACCTGTGTGATGTAGACTTTGTAGATTTTTTCAAAATTACAAAAGCAAGAACCTCTTCAATGATCTGTTTAATTGTAGCTATTGATTTGTGTTTTAAGTCATGACTTAGTTCAGTGCTGCTGTAGTGCATTGGGCCGGGGCCAGGGTCATGTACAATGGTAACAACTGAGTCAGTTTGGAATTTTTTTATTCACTCATGTTTTGCCAAGAGCTTGTTGTTGGTCCTGTGTATCACCACTATGTGTTGTGCCAGAATGTGTATAATAAAGTGTAAATATTTGTGTACCAGTCACGAGTCTGTCTGGGATAGTGAGAGTTACGCTATTAAAATTACTTTCTCAAACCAACTTTTATTGTCCATTCTATCAGCGTTTATGTCAAGTCAGCGTTCAAAAATGGACAGAAGATGCGCCCAAGAATACAGTATATGGTCCTCCCTTTGCTGCTGAAGATAAACACGGCTGCCATGGCAACACCAACCCCAGTCTCCATGGAAACAACATCCAGGGAGGAAACAAGGAGGCAACAAAGGGTATAGAACGTATTGTGGAAAATCATGTTAAAACCTTAAAAATATGATACTATGTCATTCAGGCTGTCAAAAGAATAGGCTATTTCCTCGTGACAATGCACCATCTTCTGACCATCACCAAAATAAAACACCTTTTATAATCTAGTATAGCGTACTGCTGCCATCTAGTGGACAAGCACGCAACTGCAGATAATTACAGACGTACGTAGGCCTACAAAAACACACAATTACGCCGCTTTTTTGTTGAATTATTAGGCCTATTTGTGCTAAAGGCATTCAGTAATTCCAGGTTGGTGATTAGATTTTATTGAAGGATTAACATTTGTTGGATAATCTAGCCTGTCAACAATAATAACTTTAATAGCGTTTATGTAAAACAAAAAAACCCAAAAAGAAAACCTTACGTTTACTCCCCACCAGGAGGCGCTCCTAACTCCAAAATATGCCCTTCATCTGCAGCATAAGCAAAACTCCGCCTTTGTGCCGTTTCCATTGGCTAGCCTCACACAGTAGGCGGGCCTTCGTCCACTATGAAGCCTTCTCTTGTGTGTGATTGGTTCGTGCTCATGTCTCCTGTTTTCAGATTGGTCCTGGAGTCTGTTGTTTTGCCTCTTATGCGTTCTGTGCCACACATCCACGGTCGGTCCCGGAGAGACGCACGGAATAAGTGCGAGTGGGTTTCTGGATTCTGCCGCTGACTGTGCCACAAATCGCGGCTTTAATGGTTTTTGTCAACCTGCGGACCCGTGGATTATTCCTTATTAACATCCACATATTGAACAGGTCTGTGTATGTGCGGTGAAACAGAGCGGAGCTGCGCCGTGAGAGGAATCCTAATGTAGCGCATTGCTTACATTCCTCTGGGGCTCGTCCTGAAAACACTGGGAGCGTTCGGACTCAACAGCAGATGATTTCAGGACTCTTTATTCGGATACATCTTTAGAAGATGTGGATTTGATGAACATTTACTTAGGACTGGATGTGGTAGGCTATTGTTTTCACAGAAGAGGGGTCGTGTCCAGTGCAAGCAGGCTCCACCTGTTTTAGGACATTCCTCGGCTCTACACTGTATCAGTGCCGTCCTGAAATACTGGATTGTTCTGGAGGCTAAAGCACAAGGGATTAACCGGTGATGTGGACATGTTAGTTTTACCATAGACAAACTGCATTGCTGTATGGTAGCCTGATAATACATGTGAATTGTGATGTTTTGAGGCTGGCTTCCTCATCTCCTGTTACTGTCAGCAGTTGTTAAGACTGTGTAGAATCTCAGTGTGCTTCAGTGTGAATCTTCCTGTGCTGTGTGAAGATGGGCAGCAGCCTGTCTAACTTGTCGTCCTTCCAGTCTCTCCACATAGTGCTGCTGGGTCTGGACTCTGCAGGGAAGACCACAGTCCTGTACCGGCTTAAATTTAATGAGTTTGTCAACACGGTGCCCACCATCGGCTTCAACAGCGAGAAGATCCGCCTGAGCTCGGCCAAGGGCCTGAGCGTACACTTCTGGGATGTGGGGGGCCAGGAGAAGCTGCGGCCCCTGTGGAAGTCCTACAGTCGTGGCACTGATGGCATCATCTACGTGGTGGACTCTGTGGATGTGGAGCGTCTAGAGGAGGCACGCACAGAGCTACACAAGGTCACCAAACTGAGTGAGAACCAGGGGGCGCCGCTGCTGGTCATCGCCAACAAACAGGACCTGCCCCGCAGTCTGCCGGTCAGCGATGTGGAGAGGCAGCTGGCCCTCCACGAGCTGGGGCCCAACACCAGTTACCATGTTCAGCCGGCCTGTGCCATCATCGGTGAGGGCCTTCACGAGGGCCTGGAGCAGCTCTATCACATGATCATGAAGAGGAGGAGGAGCCAGAGAGCAGGCAGTGGCAAGAAGAAGTGACTTCAGACTGTTCCTAATAATTATTAATACAGTATATGTGTTTACTAACACCAGTACATGTGTGTTTACTAACACTGGATGTACAGTCCAGGGGCCCGGAGCCCTTCATAGAGCTGCTGAACACTAGTCTGAGGCTGGGCCTCTGTCCTGTGTACTGTGTACTGTGTACACAATGGCAGGAGTTTTCTGGGACCACTGTTTCACTGAACTGTCTTCCTCCAGATATTTCATCAGAAATGATTAGAAGGACTAGGTCCTGTTGTTTACTTCATGTTACTGAAGTTTGACTAAGCCACCACACAAACCTCAGCCTGTGAGTTACACAGAGCAGAGGAATGTCCCACACACTGAAGAGCTCAGCTCCTCTAAAGCCTCCGCAGTGACTCCTCACTAACTCATTATAGTCCAATTTCTGACATGTTCACACAGTTTATATCAGGTCTGATATGGTACTTTACAACATAGATTAGCCTTAAATGATGTTCTTTTAGGTTCAGTGTACTGACTCTTACCCTCTCCCTCCTCCTGAGGGTCAGTAACAGCTCAGTATTAACACTGGAAACACTGGAGAGCTTGTGTTAGTATAAAAAGATTAAGGAGTCTTTACCTCCTGGACCTCTCTGCGCCATAAAAACTTCAGGATCTCTCTGAACACACACACTGATAATATGACACTGTACAATGGGACTGTAACAGTCATTAGGTACTGTGCTGGGCCTGACCGAGGAGCAGCCGGTCTGTCCTCAACACCTCTGTAGCTCCTACATGTGGACTCTTATGCGGTCATATGATCATCATTTGATGTAATATGATTTGAAATGCTCACATGTTTTGACATGTTCATATGATTTGACATGGTTTAATTAGTTTTGATTTGTTGACATGATTTGACATGGTTTAATTAGTTTTTTATATGTTGATTTAAAATGCTGGTATGAATTGATGCTGTTATGTTTCGGATGATTTATCTGAAATAGCTTTGACTGAGTCTGGACTCACACAGTCTGCTGTTTGCACTTTGATTTTCTAACATGTGTCTGTAGAAGCCCAGGTCTGAGGATTTTCAAAATAAAAAGCTCTACAGTCAAACCCTCCTGATGTGAAGTATATTTGAATTTCTCTATCTCACTGTTTAATGTATCTCAAAATAATAGTCCTAAGTCCTTTCCTAACCACTGTCCCTTCACCTCTGAGCACGACATCATGAGTTCAGCAGTAAGAATGTAGAGGGATCATTACAGAGTAAACAAAGGAGCTTCGGTCATGTTTAGACTGTCCACACTGACCTCAGGTGGATCAGTGAAGGACTTAGATGAATAAACTCTCCATGCACCTTATCCTCCACTAAACACTGAGATTTATACAGTTTCTAAACAGCTGCATGGGGCCCAGGATTTTAATTACTTACTTTACTTACAAAATGTGATGCCAGTATATACAATTTCATATTTTTTTCTTGCTTTTTATAAAACTAACTAACTA
The DNA here is from genome assembly GCA_036025475.1 of Philypnodon macrostomus. NCBI lineage: Eukaryota > Metazoa > Chordata > Actinopteri > Gobiiformes > Eleotridae > Philypnodon > Philypnodon macrostomus. The sequence continues at coordinate 10,212 of JAVQKC010038506.1, forward strand.
CTAATTGGAGTCTTTTGACCTAGGTAACCTCGTTGATTTAGTAAATTTGAAAATCGCGCAAAGGTCATAGGTCAAACGCAAAAGCTAAAGGGCCCTTTTTTAAAATACAGCCCTGGAACAAAAAGGAATAAATATGGAGGGACAGACTGAGCCACCCTGCTAGGTTTCCCCGAGCACAGTGTACATCCAGATGCAGTGATCTTTGACCGTAGACCTCTCGCACCTGGAAAGCCAGCTGAAGGAATGGGCAGCTTCTCTTCACGGCCAGTAAGTAAGTAATCTGCTCCACCAGATCTAAAGAAGGACTGAACCAGGTCTAAAGAAGGACTGAACCAGGTCTAAAGAAGGAATGAACCAGGTCTAAAGAAGGACTGAACCAGGTCTAAAGAAGGACTGAACCAGATCTAAAGAAGGACTGAACCAGGTCTAAAGAAGGACTGAACCAGGTCTAAAGAAGCCCCAACCAGGTCTAAAGAAGGAATGAACCAGGTCTAAAGAAGGACTGAACCAGGTCTAAAGAAGGACTGAACCAAGTCTAAAGACGGACTGAACCAGGTCAGATGTCAGGATGACTCGGTGCCTAAACCAAGACAGTAAGAATAGATTTGTTTTTGTTACTCATCTACTATTCACACTCACATTTGTTCACTAGGGGCACTTCAAAGTAGTCAGTTGCACTACAACAACCGGCCTTTCTGTTTGAACATTCTAGCATCTAATTATGCAGGGGCGTAGCACAGAACTCTGGGCCCTAGCGACATACAATTCAGGTGGGCCCCTTGCTCATTTTATCTATCGTTCAGCCATTTTTCTCAGTGGTATAGGACAAATATAATAAAAACAATTTGTTTGGCGTTCATTACAATAAACATTTGTCAGCATAAATAAAGGGGTAATAGAGGCCCCAAAGAACATTCAATATTTATTTATTAATTTTGTCTAAATTTCTCTGAATTTCATTATGACATTAATGAATTGGTTTATTGAAAATGCAACACAAAAAGTCTTCCCTTTCCATTCCCCACAGTCCGACGCCCATGAACATATGGATATTGGCTCTTATCTCGATCTAGGGTTTTGACATGACATGAACTAGGAATAATTGCATTCATGTGTTCAGTGGAAACTGGGAAAAGAAAATGACAAGTCTAAATTTACTCTTGATATTGAACCTTGTTTAACCAACATACTATATCTATATACTATTTGACTGCATGCTAGGAGCTTTAACAAAAACTAAATATAAAGTAGAACCGTAATATTGATTAATTCTCTAACCCAAACAAAGTGTACTGATGTAGTGATTTTGAGTAAGGAACAAAACTTCAGGATAAAATTACCTAGACTTGTAAAGTTAACTTACTTCATGGAAAACCACACTGATTTTGTTTAGTTTCATAGAAATTACACTGAGCTATGTTAAATGCCAACCATCAGCATGTGTGGTAACGTTAATAAACACACGAATGCCGGAATGTCTAAGCTTGTTTCAACCCTTTCTGAAATGCACCGAGCCCTCGCATGTCCCACCCTGAGTCCCTTTAGTAGTACATTTCAGTACATGAACGCTCCGATTCAGTGATGGTGGTTAATGCTTTTGAAAGAAACCACTGAAAAGCTAGTTGTGTAGGGGAGCTATAATCAAGACATCCTCATGTGGAGAGAATAGTAGTGTGTTCTGTAGATGTTTACAATCTGTTTACAATGCTTTTTACTGTCCCCATTTGCAGCAGGACAGTTTGACCCCTGTGTGATTGCCCTATGGGATTGCTCCTGTCTGCTACGACAAACTGTGCGGGTGCAGCTCGTCCTTCAGGGGGCACTTTGTATAGTTTTTTTTTTACTTTCTAAAAATAAATAAATAAATAAATAAATAAAGTTGCTCCTGGAGGAATAAAGTCAAAGAAGCTCCAGGACCTGCTCTTCAAACGTTTATTCAAGCTAATCATTTTGCCCAAAAGTTAAATGAATTAATTAAAAACAAGCTCAATAAAATGGACTTAAATTTGCTACTGTTCTATGTAAGTAAGTTGTCTGTTGAGGCCAGGGGAGGGGCTTTAATAAAACTTGATTACTATTGGTCAAAGTGGCAACCCAAAAATGATTGATGTTGCTGTAGAGGCCAGGGGAGGGGCTAAAGTAAAATCATAACTTTGACAAATGACTTACTTTACAGACTAGGATCAGATGAAGATACTACACTTAAAGTTAGGAGTAAGTTTACATCAATTGCACCAAAATGAGTGCAAACCAGTGTGGGACAGTCCCCATGTTGTGTTCCTAGTGACTAAACCAAACTGACCCAGCAGAAGTGTGAGCAGGCCGGGTTCAGAGGTCAGAGGTCCTTTAGAGTGGGGGTTTATGGGAGTGTGGAGGAGGGTCAGAGCAGATGTGAGTGTAATACAGCTCTGTCACTAAACACAGCACTTTACTGTGGCTGTCTGACTCAAGCTCTCTCTAATGAAAGCTTACAGATAAAACAAAGAGATTGAATATTGGTTTAGTTCTGTAGGGTTTGTGTTTGGGCCTCAGTAGTGAGTGAGCTGGATGATAAATGTTACTGAGTATGGACTGAGCTTTCTTCTTACAGTGTTCGGTGTAAAGTGTGGTCATGGGTGGGAGGTTAGTCCCAGTGATTCTCTCTGCAGTCTTTGGAGAGATTTCTTCTCTGCCTGAGTGGCAATTCCAAACCACACAATGATGCCAAAAGTCAATACGCTCTCTGTGAGTCCTCTATAGGCATGAGCAGGAGGGCGCTTCCCAAGCCTGGCCTTTTTTAAAAGACTTATAAACTACAGGCGCTTCAGTGCTTGTGGTCCAGCTCAAGTTTGATGTCAAATGCAGGCCAAGGACTTTTGGTCTTTGTTTAGAACTGATTTATTCCTAGTTTTTGGTCTTGGTCGGGTGGATTTAGATATGGTTAAGTCCTGGTTTTGACATATATAATAGGCTTGTATGGACTTTTTAAGCTTAGTATAGGCCTACTGATTTGTCAAAAATATTGTTGAGATTGAGGTTCTTAGACACATTAAAACAATCCTCAATTCTGGCCATGCTTCTGACCCTTCATTTAGTTTGTTTACAGGCAGGAAAGGGTCTTCAAACGGCTCTTTAACCTAACCTAGATTGAGCAGGTGTGTCATCATTATAGGGGGCCATCAGAGACCATCTGAGCATGCTCAGAGCAGACAGCAGTGGAGAGTAACATAAGAGAACATAAAAACAGTGTTTAGAGCAAAACCTACTCATTTTGAACAAAAACCCATTTTCTGAGTCACTCTGTCACTGTTAAACGTGTGTTATTCTCTCAGGACATAAACACTTTTAAAAGAGTACCATAGATTAGGATGTCTGCTCTATTGTCTTTAGACAGACTGTCTCATTTCTGCTCCCCTCATGATACCTCTGTGTAGTCTTCTGTGATAGGACAGACAGTCTCCTGGGACAGCAGCTTTAGGACCAGATCAGAGGCAGCAGTGAGAGTGTTTACATGAGCTGTTTGTCCTCCAGTGTGAAATCTAACACAAGAAGGTCTCACGCCTTTATATAAACAATATACACGATACACAAACAGGACATTAGTTCACACATTCATCTTCACACAACTCAGCAAGGGTCTACAGGATGATATAACACTTCAGTGGAGACATTTCTATGATCAAAAGGGTCTGATATACTCTCATCCAAACTAAAGGGTTTCTACAGGGAGACACTGCAGGTGAATGGGGTTACATTAATGATATAAATCTAAGTTAAAAAAAAATGCAAATTTTCTGTCATTTCATGTTTTCATATAGAAATGAAGCATTTTGTGTGAAAAATCCCCCAAATTGCATACCTTACCAGGATAAAAATCTCAGTGATGGATAGAGAATTCTTGGTTCATTTTGTAGACATATTATATGCCAAAAAATATATATTATTTAGTCTTTAAGTTATGTTGATATTATTCACAATAATATTATTTTGGGCAAAAACTGCAACCATCTAGTAACTAGGCCTGTGCTGTCGTCCCCGACAGCAAGGTGTATATCGGCGAAATGGCCCCATACATCTGCCCCATACATCTGCCCCATACGTCTGCCCCATACGTCTGCCCCATACGTCTGCTACAACTGTCACCAACGGGCACCTTAATCAGACATTGTGTGATTTCTAAGGGTTTTTATATTGTTAA
>JAVQKC010038527.1:0-15754 GCA_036025475.1 Philypnodon macrostomus
AATTTTTTCGGGGCATTAATGAAAAGCGTAATAATTAACAATGAAAATAAATAATATTTTGGAAACTATGTTATATTTTATTATAAAAAAATTGCATTGTTGAGGTTGAAATGAAAAAAAAAAAAAAAAAAAAAAATGAAGGGAGACACTAAAAAAGATGTAGCGGCAACCAAGGACAATTAAGGCGAATTCGCTCCATAAAAACAAAACTGTGGTACTAGGCAAAAGCAATAGAAGAACATATAGCGCTATGGGTTTGCTATAAGAGCTATAAGATATTGTGACCAGGCTTTAGGACCAGGGAGGATGAAGGCAGAGACTGGAGGGCAGGAAGGGCATTAGCTCAGTTCAAGCTGATGTCAGGACAATTAGAGGTGAACCCCAGTACAGTGTGCACCACCATGGCTGTCAGCCCTAATCTCTACCGCCGTGGTCCGTAGGCGCAGCCCGGGCCACAGCCCACGGGAAGCGCTAACACTCTGCTCCGTATTGCTTTGACAGTTGCATTCGTCTAGAAGTAATGCAAAACGTTATTGTGATAAATACATGATGACCCTGTATATTTTAACAACAGGTGCACAGACCCAGGGCAAAAAAGGAAAAACATAGAGGCTATAGAAGAAAAAACTGTGATAAAACTAGAGATGTATGTTCTTTTGTTTCATAATCTCAGTCCGTCCCCACCCCCCATCACTGGTCTCTTCTACAAATCCTGGTGTTTGCTTTTGTGAGTTCCGCTGCGTGTGGTAACAATGTTGGAGGTCTCTTGTATCTCCTTGTTCTCATCTGCCTCCAGCACGTCACTGAAGAACTGAAAGATGGAGTCGAAACTCATCCAGGAGGTCAGCTCATGCCTTTCTGTCCCTATAAAACACAAGAAGAAACACAGCACAATTACAATGGACGTTACAAAAAAAGATCATCAATGAGAAGTTTGGTTTCGTTCACAGCGCCCCTTCATTTCTTTACACCATGCAAAGGTATCATGAGAGCCATGAGGGCCTATGACCCGTCAGTCCAATGGGGAAAGCTTTAATATGTTATCCAAAGCGGATACCTGAAAATCAACACCAATGCACGCTTGCTTTCCATTTCAGACCTTCTAACAAAACCAGAGTTATGCACAATAGGCTCCCTAAGCAAAACCAGTCGAGCGATAGTCATTCATTCTAAAGGGCTGATTGAGGAAAGTAAAGACAGGGAGCGAACGTATCAGGTGGTCCGACCGAGGTGCACAGGAGGCAGGAGTGCTGGGTTTCCCTCTGACCTCCTACGGGTTAGCGTGTTCCCAAGTTGGGGTCACACTGGAGCTTGAAATCTGGTCCATTCGCCTCAGGTTCCTGTCTGCATCAGGGGTTACCGTTTCACTGGCCAAGCTTTTTGGTTGGATAGGTTGCACTCTCAAAGGCCGTTTTTATGTGTATCTTGTGTGCCAGCCTTGCCACTGAACACCATGGCTCGTTGTTGGACATTTTTTTTGATAAGCATGCTTGGGGCTAAAGCTGGTGTCTACCTCTTACATGTTCCTGCACCATAACCAATCTGCAAAATCTTTTCTTTTGACTGGTTATCATTTCAGATGCCCAAGCAAAAAAAAAATAATATAATCAGCCTTAATGCCTCCTATAGAAGGAGAGTGGGTTTGCTACAAGACAGCAGTTTATGTATAATATTAATGCATCTGAGGCGACAAACTATCTATATCGCTAGATAAAGCTGCCCTGGGGCAGACTGACTGAGATGTAGCAGCCAAAGCACGGCTAAATACTATCGACGACGACCACCAAGCGCACCTTAACAATCACACTAACAAATTCATATATTCAGGACAGGTGACTAAAGTGTCTTGCTCAGAAACACAACAATAGAATGAAATAGTTGTGAGTGAGAATCTAACACCGACCTTCTGATTATACAACTGTAGCCTCCACTGTTTGTGTATTGCAACATCTTTCAATACACACTGTGTCTCTTAATTTGATGTATTTATCATACTAAATAATTGGCTTTTGTTGAAAATACAAGTAAAGAAATAGTGACATTTACAAGCAAGACATATTAGAAATACTAATTCCTTCCTCACGTTCTCCCACCCTCGGTATGTGGCTCTGGCTATAAAAAGATAGACTGGAAGGCCGCGGGGATACAATTAGGAAGCACCTTAGAGGCTCTCTTTGCCATAGACAGGCCTCCGCTGACCACTGAACTGACCCTATGTTTATTAGATTGACCCCTGCCTGGGCGCATTAATGGAGATGGTGTGCATGTGTGTAACACTGGGAAGATTGTGTCTAAGTGTAATGCTGTTGGTTTATAGTCAATGGGGGTTTAGATGGTAGCTTTGTTTGTGTATTTTTGTGTGTGTGTCATTCGTGTGGAGGTTTTTTGTCTTCGATCATGATGAGATAAGGGACTTTTCTGCACGCCATATAAAGCCAATGAACGGCCGCTCTCAGTGCCTTGGGTCAAATTTACTGGCCTGGCAATCACAGGAGTCAATAACCTTGCACTCTCTGTGACTGTGCTACCTGTGTCGAGCCTCAACATAACACCCATTCTTGAAAAACAAAGACACACGCCCTGGCGGACCTCTAATCTATCATTTATATCCAATTTGAGGCGCTTTTTCCACCTACTTCGACTCCTCTCCCTTCCCTAGTCTCATCAGTCTCACACTTGTGTGTTTTGTACTGTTTTTCTTCTCTCTCGCAGAAGCGATCAATGCCGCAGTGCTCTGCCGTTCACCCTGAACTGGCGGTGAACTTCTCCGGAGCGCCGCCAGCCTCCATCCTCTCCACCCTATCCCATCGCGGTTCGGGGTCACCGGGGGGGCGTCTCTGTGCCAATATGCAGATGAGTCCGTGGCCCAAAGATGACTCGGATGGGAAGCTCCGCCCCCTCGCTACGGTGGATGGTTTGGGAAAAAGTAAAAGTCCTCATACATACACACACACACGCACACACACACGCAAACACACGCACACACGCACTCTCTAAGACATAAACCCACTCACACCAGCTTAAATAGACCTATAACTGCCTACGTCCTCCCATTCTTTAATAGCCAAAGTGTGTTGAACCTAATGGATGTTGTCAAAGCTAAGAGCGCTGATTTAGTAGGAAGATCCAATGCCCAGGTTTCACTAGCCACTGAAGGCGAGCGGAGAAAGGGCGAGAGAGCATTACCTCAGCCGTGACACAAATCAAAGTAATATCTTTAAAAGATGCGGCGATCGATGAGGCGACATCTGGCCCTATCTCGTGAGTAAAGTGAAACCATTAACAGCCCATGAGTACTACTTTAGCCACAGTTTAGCTAAATTGAACTTTTTATGTATTGTTATTACAACTAAGTGCACTTTTGATAATTGTGATCTACATACCCAATTCAGATACAAAGCTGGGACAATGTGTAAAATGAAAGCAAAAACATATTGCAATGGTTCACAGGTATCACAAAACAATATTTAACAACAGACAATATACAATACACCAGTTGAAAGTAAGTAGCAGTATCTCTAAGAATAATATTTATTAAGGTTTATACATTACAGGCATCAGGACAGAGCAGACGCAGCACAGAGCAGAGGACACAGGAAGGGTCAGGAAGAGCAGAATATACAGGAAGAGTCAGGAAGAGCAGAATATACAGGAAGAGTCAGGAAGAGCAGAATATACAGGAAGAGTCAGGAAGAGCTGAAGACACAGGAAGGGTCAGGAAGAGCTGAAGACACAAGAAGGGTCAGGAAGAGTCAGGAAGGGTCAGGAAGGGTCAGGAAGGGTCAGGAAGAGCAGAAGACACAGGAAGAGTCAGGAAGGGTCAGGAAGGGTCAGGAAGAGCAGAAGACACAGGAAGGGTCAGGAAGGGTCAGGAAGAGCAGAAGACACAGGAAGGGTCAGGAAGAGCAGAAGACACAGAAAGGGTCAGAAAGGGTCAGGGAGGGTTAGGAAGGGTCAGGAAGGGTCAGGAAGAGCAGAAGACACATACAGAGTCAAAAAGAGTAGAAGACACAGGAAGAGCCAGGAAGAGCAGAAGACACAGGAAGGGTCAGGGAGAGCAGAAGACAGAGGAAGGGTCAGGAAGGGGCAGGAAGAGCAGAAGACAGAGGAAGAGTCAGGAGACACAGGAAGAGTCAGGAAGAGCAGAAGACAGAGGAAGGGTCAGGAAGAGCAGAAGACACAGGAAGGGTCAGGAAGGGTCAGGAAGGGTCAGGAAGAGCAGAAGACACAGGAAGGGTCAGGAAGAGCAGAAGACACAGGAAGGGTCAAAAAGGGTCAGGAAGGGTAAGGAAGGGTAAGGAAGGGTCAGGAAGGGTCAGGAAGGGTCAGGAAGAGCAGAAGCAGGACAGAAAGCTGGTCAAAAGCTCCTCTTAAAGCTCCTCTTAAAGCTCCTCCTCTTAAAGCTCCTCGCCAAAGCTCAAACTGCTTGTTGTAACATACATATATACAGTAGGATCCCTAAACAGGTAGTCAACCTACAGATGACTTTCCATACACAGAAAGTCTAGGCTTCACTATCTTTAGCATGAGAAGGGTCACAGTGTAGAATTCCAACCTACACCAGTTGTTGAAATATATTTGACAATTTGACCACAATAATACCCCATTTTTATTATGAGGGCAGCTTTCTTCTCTCAAAAAATTTTATGCTCCGCCATGTTACTAAAATATCACTTTATCATAGTTTTTATTGATTTATTTTGTACATATTATACCAACTGTTTCTGAATTTGTATGTACTGTTATTTGAATGTGCTCTTCTGGTAATTGTGATCTTTCTGTTTTAGCCCCACTTTAAGAAGAACAAACATTGAGTTGTGTCTGTTACGAGTGTGTCTTTGTATTCTAGATTAGTGTGTTCATTTTAATGAGATCACTGTAATTTCATTAATGCAATAAACTCTACATGCCAATAGAATTATGTTTCATTATTTATTGTAATAATAATGTTATTATAAGCTCCATAACACTTGATATTGTCGAGGGAAATAATAAATATATATTTTTTAATGGCATTAGCATAGTTAACGGCCAACAATTAGAGCCAGGGGGACACATAATGGGTGGCACGTGCACAGTGGTGATTAAAACATTTTGAGGTCCACAAGCAAAGGTTTGTCACTGAAGTCTGGGCCACACAAGTGCTAAGCAAGCTAGTTTGCATTTAACATAAAAACAGCTAGCTTATGAGCTCATGAGATTATTGATCCAATTTGAGATTTCACTAGCCCCAAATTTCAAGGCTTTATCAACAGAATAATGTGATAATTTCCATACAATTTAATTATGTACTAGCATTTAATAAATTCATTAAGCTCAGCTCCAGATTAGTGTTTCACATTCTATAATCTGAATACTGTATTCACAGACCTTCTTCCCCCTGGTGGTCGCACCAACATCCCCACTACAACAAATGCAAATAATTGAGAGTAGTAGTAGAAAAAGTAAAATCAAGCATCTCCTAAGATGGTCAGTGGCACAGGATTGTGTTTTAATGTAATAATGTTTTTGACGAGGAAATAACATTATGCCTTGAGAGAAAGCGTACCATAATAATCAACCTTTATTAATACGGTCAGATTATGATTGGGGCCATAAACATTAGCTTGGGCTGTCCTTCCTACTACTGCTCCTCTGCACACGCATGTCTATGGTTATACATCACTGGGGCAGGGTCACCAGTGAAAGGTCCCCTTTGCTGCCATCTTGGTCCTCACCTCTGGCCTGTGTTTGACCATTCTGTGTCGTCTGTCTGCTGAAGCTCCCTCATTATGTGTCAGACAGCGGAGGACTATTTGATCCTGGATATTTAGCCTGCTCCTCTCCTGCCATTGCCACTGGAGCCCTTTCAAGGTAATTGGCTGCCTGTTTGATCTCAGTCCGCACTGGTATGAGACACACACACACACACACTTCTAAGTCTCCTCAAGGATGGCACGAAAACATACACATACAACTACGAGGGTATATCCAAAACACAAACCAAAAATGTCCCAAAGCTCCTCCACTTTAGTTGTTTTAATTTGTTAAAGGAGTTGAAACATGGAAAATCCTCTATAGCTATGGGCCATGCTTTCTTCCCCTCTGCACCAAACACGACACGGTGTTACAAATGGTAATCGCCCCTTGATTGTCACAAATTTCCAAACTAACGCTAGGTGACTGTACAAGTGATGCCTGGAGTGATACTCTGACAGAAACGCCTAAATCAAAGCATGCTGTCTATAATTAGGTTCCATCTGGGATACATTATTTAAAGCCTCACCAGTTAATTGCTTGTGTACAAATGGCCTATTTTATTTGAATCAAACTCTTCTTTGTGTGGTTTTGTAATTACGTGAAATAAAAGCTATAATATTTCGTCACTTAATTTATAACATAAATACATGTTCACATTTTTAAGATGACTTGAAGGCAAAGAAATGTATAATGATGATACTTTTTACTGTGCAAATTGAATTCACTTTAAACAATGGCAGTCAGTGCTTAATCAAATATTTGGGTTAAACAACAGCTTCAATTTGACTGCCTCTCCGAGCTAATATGCATGATACATTTTCCAATTTCCTCTTGTCAACGTTTTCATCAAAAATCTATCGCTTAGTGTTTCGGTTCATTTTTTTGCCAGGATGGTAACCTAAGCTTTTGTTTTATCTTGATGTGTGGGTCTGAGGCTGGTGTAACCTTAACTCCTGTTTGTGGAAACTATCTGTTGCATGGATCTGCGGTGGGGAATCTGCTATCTGTATCCTGGTTGTCGGACGATCGGATTTCCTGCCTGTCGCTCTCTGATATTAGATGATCTGCGCTGGTCTGACAACAGTTGGCGTAACAGTTCGTCACATTGTGCGCGTGTCCATATGGAAGTCAGTTATATGTGTGTTGTCATCTGGTTTGCGGACATGCGTAAAGGTCAAGAATGTCATTTTATCCCGGGTGGCTGTCGGCTGAAGAGGGCAGGACGTGTTGCCGCTGGAGACGGGGTCAGAGAGTGAGCCCGTCATGTGACAGGCGGTCGGGCCCAAACTGCCAAAGCAACATGTATGTAATAACAAAACATGGAGGTATTGTCCACAGTCAGTCAGAACATTAATTAATTCGAGGTTGATTTGCCCTGTCCACCAACATCTTTCACAAAGAAACCCTTATGTTTCCGAACAGTTGACAACAGCCAAGTGACAACCCAGTGTGTGTACAGAATGAGAGTGTATTATACATCTAAGAGACAGACAAATGCAGAACTTGCATTGTGTTATAGTGAGACAAGGCAGAACTCATTATACATATGATGTAGGGCCTGATTGAGTAGCTATACGGGAATACGCTAATGGGATTCACCATTTACAATATATAGACATGGAAACAAGTGAAGCCCTAAAGTGATTTGAATTAGTTGTTTTAAATGTAATAAATCCAGGAAGAGTAAAACTTCAACAAGGACCCTACACAAAGGACACTCTCCTCCAGCTCCCTCCCTTCATCCATCCTTCCCCATTTGCAGCCTCTCTACCTCGACACCGAGACTATGCTGAGTGCTTTTTTATTTTAACGTGAATGAGTGGCCTTGGCCGCCATAAAGGACCCTCGCCTTTATAGACTTGGAGCGGAGTATTTACAAGATAACCCCGGTGCAAGGACAGCGCTGGCTATTTGATACCAGTGTCAGGCTCTCTCCTCTGTTCATCAGTAAAAATTCAAAAGCTTAAACACTGCCCTTGTCTGCATCAATGCCTCCCTGTGTCTACTTCTACTTAAGCAGCTTCAGAGATAAATAAGAACATATAGCATGCAGTGTTAAATATACCTGCAATCTAATGTGTCAAAACAAGCTCTTTGTAATGAAAATAGAGCATAGCATGATATTGTTAATAGTCTTAGTGCTTATTTAACATAATCTTAATCTATATGCTACCCCACACCTGTCGCCTGTATTTCACATCTGCACATGCTAATTCAGTGGTTGTATATGACAGAGATGGAGTGACCAGGGTGTGTATAAGTATATGTGCCTTGTTGCCACCCAGACATTAGCACTGTAAACAGAGCGGGCCTCCTTCCATGTCCAGGCCCTTTGTTCCAGCTGCATCACCATTGGTCAGAGCTTAAATGGCAAACACTTGGGGGCTGCTAGCTCGCCTGACACGGTTTTGTTTTTGGCCTATTGAGGGCCAATGGAGAGCTTCTGTTTCTATGCCTGGGCACAATGTGTCTCAAAAGCAGCATGGATGAAAAGAGAGGCCCCCACAAAAACTGTCCATTAGTGGAGGCACCGCATGCATGCATATACGCGCCCGCATATAGGCACAGGCGCAAAAGCCGCAATGATGCCTGGGTAGGGACCTTGCCAAACACAGTGCATAACAACACAACTAAATGTTTCTAACACAGCCACATGGACTCAAGGCATACTCAGTACACCCTCAGTTATGTCACATTAATCCACAACTCCTACACAATGGCATCTGAAACATCCTCACATACCCTCCAAGCCTCATCAAAACAACACATGACAAGAGCATATTTCTGCATTATCAGACATTAGTCACAGAAACGGGAAGAAGCAGCCTGCTTAGAGAGGTCTATACGAATGGCAGAATTGCATTGACAGTCAGAATAGGCAGCGTTGAGTCAGCCATGCAGGAAACATGCAGTACAAATTAAAGGGATCATTATTACACAAAGCCAGGTGTAATATATTGTAATAACACCATCCCTCATCTGACACAAAAAAAAATCAATAAAGTCAAAATTTTGTCATAATCTCGTATATTTAGTCCTACTTTGGCCTTGTTTTATTCCTTGCCCAGTCTTAGGTTTAGATTTGTTAATAAATTTTTAGCAATAAAAAAAATTAATGTTTTTTGATTGTGCAGCCCTAGGATTTAATGCATATTTTCTTGAAGCTGAAATGACTTAATTTCATGTGCTACTTATCTATGACCTTGGGATCCCATACATTGAGAGGCTCTTGGTGTGTGATGGTTGAGAGGACAGTGGAGTAAAGGTCAGGTGGGGGAGAGACAGGCCAGAGGTGGTGATAGCAGAGTGGGTGCTGAGGGCGGGCCAGGTCTGAAATAGATCACTTAAGGGAACAAAGTGTAATTAATGGGTCGCCACAGATAAGAGGTCCCTGGCCCTATCTGGGAATGTGCTAATGGAGTTGACACACACTCAACAAGATCAGTGGACAACCTTCTCTATGGGAGCATCTCTGTGTATGTGGATAAATGCATGTACTGTTTAAAAGCACAAAGTGAATAATGGAGGGAAGAGGAGACAGTTAAGCGTCAGGTTGACACAGTTTCCCCTGTACTGTTGTTTAGTCAACCCTGTAATCAGAAAGAGCATACAGTACACAGGCAATCAGTGATTCAGCCATCTCAACTCACGTAGACCCACCGCTTCACATCAAATATGACTGATGTTATTACACTTGGAGTGGGCACGCCTTGAGTCACAGGGATGTGGTTGTTTATGGAGAGATGGAGAAGGAGGAAGCGGCCCGGTCAAGAGGGGGTCAGACTAGAGGTGTTCTAAGAGAAGCAAACTGACACAAACTTCTCCTTAAACTTCCTGTCTGCGTGTGTCTCTGCGTCAGGGGATCCTGACTGGAGCCATTGAGCTGGAGACGCCTGTGCATGTGTGTATTGTGTTGGCAACAGTTACATGTGGAGCCCAGCCTAACAGGTCACTGTAGGTTTTGAAAAGCGCCCACGTGTCCCTGGACAGCGAGATGGTCTGTAATGGACAAGGCAAGACAAAGAGGATTTCCCTTGTTTGTCCGAGAGAGTGGAACAGCCGTGTCAGAAGTCTGATTTCATGTGTGTGTGTGTTTGGACGGAGGGGAGCAGGTCAGCCTCTGCTCAGTTTGTGTATCTTCGAGTGTGTGTCTGTTTCAGGGTCAGAGACCCTGAGGCCATCCACTTCACTATGGTGTAGTCCGACAAGCCAAGGCCACATTAACACACTGCATGACTTAATCATATAGACCAGCGGCTTGTACTACTAGTATATGTGAATAATAAAATACACACATTTCACATCATTATGGAAATAGACAACAAAACAATATCGCAGTCACCTTGACAAGTCAATAAATATCAAATGAAGTGCATGTAACAGTCCTTAAACACAAGGGCACGACCTCGACACCAGTGAGCACACAGCTCCAGGAGAATCTTAAATCTTACATTGTTTTTGTGAATGTGTGTCTGGGGTCTGTGTGTGTATTTGTGTGTGTGTCAGTTGTAGCATCAGGAGGTTAAATAGAGAGCGATGAGACTGCGATGTGTCAGGACAAGGGGAGAACATCTTCAAAGAGTCAACATCACACACAAACACACTGACGGACAGTCCATTGCTCCCAGCATATCTCTACTTTGTCCTTGGACTGTCTGGATACCACTGGAGGCAAGCATGATTTGAGAGCGCAAGTGGGAACAAGTGAGAGAGGAGAGGAAGAGCAGAAAAAGAAAGACAAAAATGAAGAAGGGAAAAGTGGCGCCCCTCAATGACATCCAAACAGATAACTCAATCTCTGGAGCTTACTTCTCTGGATATCACTTTCCCAGGCAGCACTCTTTCTACATAAGTAATGTGTAATAACTGAATGTGTGTATGTAGGAGGCACAAATGATCGTGCAAAAACAAAACTTTTTGTTATATTTTAGTGAGAATAAGTATACTTTTTCTTCTCAAGACAATGTTCAGCATAATTGCCTTAATCCATGGATTAGTCTTTTTTTGTAAATTGATAGACAACCTCTATATTGATGATTTCAACAACTGTAAATACATGAACAAACAATGTTTTTGCATTATATGTATGTAAATGAATTCCCAATAAAGTATGTACTGTACCTAACAAATAACAAATAACAAAACAAAATGTTGTATTGTTTTTGATTGGGAATAAACTGAACTTTGAACGAGTGGCCAGGTGAAGCTGAGAACATATAAACAAACTGCAAGAAAACAGTAAGCCGTCCAAAACTGCGTTGGAGACACAGTGAGACCGTTAACCTTTTGATAAAACTAATTTGAGCCCCACCTGTAAGCAAATTTTGGTCACACATTATTTTCCATAGCCCTTAACTACATTGTATCTACCTCATTAAGTACAATGCAATACACTGTGTAACAAACTGTAGTAACTACATTGTACCTAACCCTAATCCTCACCATTCTATATGTACAATGTAGTCATATTACAGTTTGTAAGCAAGGAAATATTACACCTAGTCTGAGCTTTAGCAATGCAATGCAAGAATAAAGTAAAAAACAAACAAACTGTAAAGTAAAACAATAATGTAAAGGGAGGTGCCTCAATGCTGATCCGAGCAGCTATGGGCTTTAGGCAGAGTACACCCTGGACAATGGGAAATAAGTCGCAGGGCTGAAAGCGAGACATACAGAAAAAATACACTTTTTCACTCTGTATTATACTGTTGTTCTAACTGTTTGTGTGAAATGTTCAGGTAGTGATGGTTCTGGAGTAGACTCTCAAGGTAAAAAATCGAAATGAAACTCCGAGTAGGTGAAAAAAAGTTGGTGAAGGAGAAAAATGGTCATCAATTAAACGAGCGGTGGTCTCCTAACACTGTTTACTATCTCTAATGTATGCCTCCGAGTTCAAACAGCGTTACCTTCACTCAGCGGCTAAGTGATATGATTTTTGTGGATTTCCTCCACACACACACACATACCCTGTCCCATTCAGCACCATCCAGCCCTCATTTAAAGCAGGTTGGTGTGTTTCAGTGTCTGCCTTGTACGCTGGTGTTCAACTGAAACTCTTTTTCTGCATGTATTCTTCTGTTGCTGTATAGTTATAGTATATATAGTGTATAGATATAGCATCTTTTGGAATTGGGCTTGGCTAAGGCCTACCGTAATTCCACCTGAACTTCAAATATATAGAATTAAGACAGATTAGTTCATATTTTATCTTTACAAATTACAAACATTAAAAATAAGAAACCTCTAGTTTTGGCTTGTCTTGGAACACAAACCCTTGACATATCAGGGACATAGTTTCCAGTGTTATCCCACCTGTGCTATGTTGGGTCAGTCCTGTTATTATTAAGTCAATGCTAAATGTTTATGTCAATGCTGATATCCAATAAGCTCTTTTTTGAGGTTATAGATGAATGCATTCGACAACAAAGCCATACAGAACAGAGTTTCTTCTCTCTGAAGTATTTTTCCTTTCCTACATTTGATCTATTCATCATAGTCCTTCCTTACTTTACTTCCTTCCTCCTTCTTCAGCTATCTGCCTACATAGTGTTTTTGCAGCAGAAAGATCCCATTTTGTCTCTGGGGAGAGTGAGTTTTTCTGTGCTCTGCTTGTCTCCTGTTCTTCTCTTGTATGTTTCCAATGCTGCCAGAGCTTCCTCTTCCTGTATGCAGCATACAGCATGCTCCATCTGCAGCTCTCCCATAAGGGACTTGACAGTGTGATGTTACAATATCCCATTCCTGAGAGAACTCCAAACCATCTCCCCTCGGATGCTCATTTCTCTGCTCTTCTATAGCTTTCTGTACAAGACAGTGATGACATTTTTATATTATTTATCTGTCTTTAGCCATTTACTATCTCATTGATCTTTTCCACATATTTCGATATGTTCAAAGATATATATATATTATATTTAGAGTTGACCATTTATTTCTTGATACAGATTTATTTATTAAGACAAATCAATCAATTTTTTTCAATTTTCATAGTAAATAATGCATCATCTTTTTAAGACCTTGAATTGGTAAAAACGGAAAAGCCTGTGTCTATAGAGACATTTGTGGGTGAGATTCTCTTGACCTGTCATTGATGGACAAGGTCTCCTGTTAATGAAGTTTTTTGTATGTCCATCTGCCTGGCTATTATGATTATGGTGCTCATTGAAGATTAACATGGATGCTGCTAAACCCATCTCATAATTCGTCTTTATTTGAGAAAATGTCTTTTGTATTTTCCAGAGGTTCATATAATGTTCATATCAGAAATGTGATATAGTGGCAGAGGGACTGTGCATTTAAATATTCACGTTTACACATGTGTATCTAATCTTCTCACCTGCTCTGTGCTTAAGGAAGATAACAAAAAAAGAAAGAGCATTTTAAGGTTTCATTCTGATGTCTGTAGAAAAGGTGCAGTGACAAACTAACTGGGTTAAATCTAATTCACCTCACTCATTATAGCTCTTGGCCATGGGTGACACATTTTCTCTTGTGTCCACAGAACATGACACAGAGTCCAAATCTGATGCCAGTGTGATCGAGAGCAATCACAAGGTGAAGAGGAGATGACTGTCTGTCAGCACAAAGCATACTCTCACATTGTCAGTAACACAACTCCTTAGTGTAAATGATAACGGGACAGTAAAAGTACAGATTCACATACACTTACTATTTGCTCACACACACGCACGCACACAGGCACATGTCTAATAAGCGATTGATACAGCATGTTTGTTTGGGTGGAACTTGAACCTGTCTGTGCCCTGGGGCCGCTGAGAGCAGGTGTTAGTGTGCAATCACAGATACAAAGCAGAAACACCTGGACACCTGGGCTCCACTGTATCGCACTGACAGACTCACAGGAGCTGTCAACCAGTCCAAGACGAAACTGACCCTTAGACCTGAGGGGGGCACACCTGTGCCACAGGGGCCTCTATGATAACTCTGTCATTATGAATACTGTGGGGCATTTAATTGGCACTTCAGCCCACTTACCTTTATGAGGGGCAATAACTGTCAACAGTATGTATAAGTATGACAAAGAGTGCCAAGAGGCTAGTAAGGCTACTTCAAGACCTCTCAGTCTTTCAGGTTCTCATTCAGTCTACAGTATTTGATTTTGTTTTTTTGTTACAGCTTGTGTGTGTGTCTATGATATGGACATGTGTGTAAAAAGCCCAAAGCAAAAACAGCTCACATCTTGTGGACACAGCAGTACACAAAGAGCAATCATGAAATAAGACTCACATGCATGAACGCTGAGGTAACCTAGTTCTTTCTTTGTTTGCACTGCAAAAAGCATGTGTGTGTTTTTCTAAAAATCAAGGGATTGGGTTATGATGAATGACTGTTACACTGACTGATTGATTACCTGTTGTAGTGTGATGGGCTGAGGGAGAATTCAAACAAAAGACAACATATTTCACATCATAAAACAAAAACTAAGGATTTTGACCTCATCGAAACAATAGCCATTACACGATAATGATGATAAAAGCCAATCTGTGCTGTTCAGATGTGCTAAGGGAAATGGAAAAGGGAGGGCACTAGGCTTGCGGACCCTGTCCTGCCCTCAACCTGCAAACGCTGGCACACCCTTTCTGCTGCTGCTGGCTAAATAAAGGGCCCCAGGGTGGGCCAGGCTGGGCGGCAGGAGAAACAGACACACAGTCGGCATTACCCGGCTAATCTCATTAGGGAGGCAGCCCTGCCAAGCTGCCAGGGGTCAGCCAGAGTGCCACGTCACTCATCACACCTTTGGCACTCCCGGTGACCCCAGCACAGGACTTATAGCAAGCCGAGGTGAGGGGTATTAGGGCTGCAGTGAGACGACCGTGGGTGTCGGCCAGTGAGCTACGAAGCAGGAGA
This sequence comes from Philypnodon macrostomus, assembly GCA_036025475.1. Lineage (NCBI taxonomy): Eukaryota > Metazoa > Chordata > Actinopteri > Gobiiformes > Eleotridae > Philypnodon > Philypnodon macrostomus. Next base: position 14,608 of record JAVQKC010038527.1, read on the forward strand.
TATCAATGTTAACTTTAACTCAAGATGCAGGTGTAAATACAGTTTAAGATACAAACATATAACAATGCACATGAAAAGGGGAACAAAAAGGGAATAAAAGAGTAGGAGGGGAGACAATAGAGGCAGAAAAGCTGGATAAGCAGCTTCCACCACTGCAGTTTGATTTAATGTATTTACAGTGAATGGCATCGGGGTGCTGTACTTTTAAAAGGGTCAGTGCTATCCCGCAGGGTCATCCATAGTGCGATGGGCCTCACATAGGGTCAGTATGTGCTACAGAGAGGACTCAGAACTGTGGATGCTCAAGGACATGTATGTCTATGGTAATTGAGATATCTTAAAAAATACTTAGGCACTTACTGGTATGTGGGAAATAACCCAACACACTGAAAAAAGAAAATATCTCAATATGTGATCTTTTTGCAACTGTAAAAAAAATGCAAAAACAATATATTATTTAAACTTTCATATTGAAGCAACAAGCAACATATTTGCAAATGTAAAACAACTTTTATTTAATCTCATGGACAGTGAAAAAGCAATGTCAACATGAATAAACAATGGTACACAATGTACTGAACTGTGTGTAAGACCCAAATCTTATTGTAACTGAGAACAGAAGAAATATGGTCTTAGGCGTTGGCAGCTTAGGCTATTGAAGGAGCTAGCTGCTGATTGCTTGGTGTGCTAGCTTCTGTATGTATCAGAAAAGTTTAGCTATTTTTGTACAAAACGTCAGATCTGACATTAAAAGATCAAATGGGACTAAACAGGGAATGGTGCTGAGGTACTAAAAGTCGAGAGTTTAGACGGACAAAAGTGCAGGTTTAGTTTGCTTGAAGTCAGGGATGAAAGGGTGAAAATAAAAAGGGCCCATATGCAGAGGTGGGTGGTACTCAGTTACATTTACTCAGTTACATATACTCAGTTACATTTACTCAGTTACATTTACTCAGTTACATTTACTCAAGTAACTTTTTAAATACATTGTATTATATAGAGTAGCTTGCGCGGCACAATACATTTTATTTTACTTGAGTAATAATATTTTGAAGTAACTGTACTCTTACTTGAGTAAAATCTTGTACCCACCTCTGTGTGTCATGTAAGAACAGCTTCATGTGAAAAATGTGATGATGTGGAGATT
>JAVQKC010038541.1:0-24640 GCA_036025475.1 Philypnodon macrostomus
TGAGCTTCAAGAGGTAGTCACCTGAAATGGTGTTCACTTCACAGGTGTGTCCTGTCAGGGTTAATAAGTGGGATTTCTTGCCTTTTCATGAAAATAAAGAAAACTCATTGAATGAATGAGGTGTGTCCAAACTCTTGGTCTGTACTGTATGTCAATGTGAAAACTTTTAATACTAATACAAACATATCACACCGACATCTCTCTCTTAACCATGTCAACATGTATTCTGCTTGCTCTATCCTAAAAGCTATTTATTGACAGCCACAACAATGGCATGTGACATAAATTCACCCAAACTACTTTCATGAATAAACATATGTACACTGTAATTAGATAGTTAAAAAAGATAAAGCAGCAGTGGTTCTCATACTTTTCACACCAAGTACCAGAAAATATTTGGTACCACCTAGGACCTAGACCCACATCTAAACCAAGACAAAACTAGGTCATAATCTGGTGTGATATAGGACTAAACCAGGTCTAAATCATGTCTAAGCTAGAGATAAACACATATCTAACACCAGATCTACACCAGGTCTAAACCCCAGCACTAAGCAGGACAAAACCAGGTCCAAGTACCACCAGAGAAAGCCCACGTACACCAGTGGTACCGGTACCCCAGTTTGAGAACCAATGGACTTCTACCTCACTATTAAATCTACATCTGTCCAAACAAGAGAAGAACAGAAGCAGGCCTCAGATAAAGTGTGACACATCCATAAATAGCCATTATCATCAGTAGTAGAAAAGATTCAGCACCAGACATGTCCTATTTTTAGATGACACACATAAACCTTGGGGAAATCTATGAGAACATCTTTAATCACGCTGGTAAAAGGCTTATATCCCCATTCATAATATGCAACTAGAGGTTTCAGGTTTCTCAGGTTTCAGTTTATTTGTCATTTGCACATTCAACACAGGGTCAAAAAATGCAATGAAATGCTTTGGAGAACCGTTAGACTCGCTAAGATACTCATGAAGTACTAGTAGCATGCAAAGTAGTACATGGTAAGAAAAAGTGTGCAAAAAGAGATAAGTAACAATATAATAAACATATAATAAAAAAGTACAATAATAAAAGAAAAATACAAAGGTGCAGTAGGTGTAAGTAGAGTATTTCACAGGTGGTAAAATACTTCAGATGAATTTGTATTGCATATGATATAGTATTGCACATACATGATACATTCAAATAGTGCAGCAGCAGTAAACATATTACATAAAGTGATTTAGTGCAGTATTATTGAGAATTCAGTATTATTGAGAGTTCAGTATTATTGGGAGCATTATTGAGAGTTCAGTATTATTGAGTTCAGTATTATTGGGAGCATTATTGAGAGTTCAGTATTATTGAGTTCAGTATTATTGGTAGCATTATTGAGAGTTCAGTATTATTGAGAGTTCAGTATTATTGAGAGTTCAGTATTATTGGGAGCATTATTGAGAGTTGAGAGCATGATTACACTTAGCAAAAGCAAACCTATAAACGGGTGAAGTGATGACTTGGCCAATATAACTAACTACTACGGTTTACCTTTTTACTATAAACCAATGTAACACTTTGACAGACAGTATTTTATCACTGCTATAAATTAAGCAATATAAAACATGTGATCTGTTATTGGTCTGATGATTCCATATGACATTTTTACAGTCAAGAGAGTATTAATGAAATAAGGCATGTGATCTACTAATTAGAAGGTTGGCGGTTTGATTCCTGTTAAACCAGTTCATACTGCCATTGTATCATTGGGCAAGACACTACACCCACCTTGCTTAAATGTATGAATGTGTGTATAATTGTGTTTTGGTGGTAGTCGAAGAGGTGGTTAGGTATGGCTGCCACATCTTTGTCAGTTTGCCCCTTGACAGCTGAGGCAATAGGTGACTGTGTGTGACTATGGAGAGAATAAATCATGGATGCAGTTGTCTTTGACGTATTGGAAAGTACAATACAAATTAATTCTTGGTATTATAATAAATAGTTAAAATTATTCTGTAGTGATTCTATGTACCTATGTGGCTGGATGTTGTTAGGCCCAGCGTGTCCTCTCACAGATCAAAGACTGGGTGGTTTTACAATGCATTATGTCAGTACATTAATACACTCTCTATTTTCTTCCCCAGCTGCAGGTGGGCGGCTAATGTTGCTTTCATTCAAAACAGAGCAGGAGGAGTAAAGCAGGTTATAGTTGACACTCGGGAGGACCCATTTATTCGGCACAGTTCACGCTTTACATTTGCCAGGCTTTATTCATACTTCAGACCCCCCGTTGTGTCGCTCAAGACCTCATCTGTCATTTAATATTTAGTCCTATTCATTCCTTTCACTCATTATAAACGTACAAGAATGTATGTAGAATATGTACACTTTAATAGGTATATTCAACTGCTAGTTAACACAAATCACTAGACAAACCTGCTGAAGTGAAAGTGAGAATCAGAATGGCGGAGGTGAATGTTGAAAAAGCTCAAATTAGGTGCTACCCTTTAAGGCACCCTTTCCCCCTACTAGCCACGCCTACTTAACTATGTCAGGCAGCTGGACAAACAGGGGCATGAGGCCTAATTAGCTCAGCTGTTAGCAACACAACTTTTAAGCACAAATGGAAAAAGCAGGCTTCTCAATGTACAGTATGTGGACAAAAACAGAGCTATTTCAGCTCCAGAGAAAGTCAGTGACTCAGCATACAGATTTACTTCAAACAAAACATTATAACATATATATATATATATATATATAGAAACATATAGAAACAGCACAGAGCAGCTTTTACATTTTGTCTGAATCTCTTCAGTGATGTGGCAATGGTCATGTTAGTTGAACCAGGTGGAGGCGGTGAGCAGAGGGGCTTATGTGTGCCAGCCGGTGCACCTGCTCATGCTGTCACTGTGAAGACTACAACACACCTACAGCCGCCTATGTGTACACTATCAGTCAGGCTGCAGGAGTGACTTTCAGATGTGACCTATAAAAGTACATAGGCTGTAGATAGTCATTTTTATCACAAATTACTTCCTTGCTCTTTCTTACTACACGAACTACATGAAATATATTGTAATTTACATTTACATACGTCAATGCACACAAAAAAGCCAAAACTGAGCTTTGTGTATTTAACTGTGTATATTTCAAAAGGCTAGTTTTCAATTTCTGCTCCACTCCAGACACCTCTCTAAAACTCTTGGCCCAGAGAAAAAAAACACCTGAACTCACTAGCTCAATAACATTTCATCCTTTTATTTGACGCAGTCTCTATCTCGCCCCATCCATCTGGAACAGTCCACACTCATTGCATCATTTTATACTGGAAAGCCTTTGGCACTTCTTGCTTTTTCAACCCCAGTCTTCTCCCACAATGCTTGAGAATGATTAAGTCTCCATTAACACATATTGACACAGCTACGAAGGAGAAGAAGGAGAAGAAGGAGAAGAAGAAGAATATATACTGAAATATGTTGAGAGGTCATTCTCAAGAGTTGTATTGAAGCAGAGAAAGCAAACCATTCTATAAAATGGAGGTTGTATTATAAAACCCATAAATCCATTATTTATCATCAAGTAGATAGTAGTTTGTTTCACGGTAAATAGAAAATTCATACAAAATTTCATAAGAAAAAAAAAACGGTATTGGGTTTTCCATAGTGCATCATCTTGCCCAAATCTAAACTGTATGTCTTGTTTGTCCTCCATCATTACATACTATAACACAATAAATAGACATAGACACTACTAGCAACAGGCATCAGCAGGAGGATTACGGACATAGCTGTGTCAATGTGTCAGTGTGTAAATGTTTCTCCATCTCTCACTCACTCCCCCTTCTCCCTGAGCACAGACAAAATGGCCAGATGGCTCTCAATCCTACATGCTAATCCACGACACACAGTCTGTAGCTGAGACACACCTACTGCAACAAGAGAGAGGCATTAGGTTCAGGCTATGTTAAGGACCTCATAATAGAGCTACTATAGTAGAGACACTATGGTGAATTGGGTGGGGGCTTACTGTGAATTTTCCATAGATATAACATCCCTTCTTTTTTTTTTAAACAAAAACCCATAAGCATTCACATATGTTCCTATAAAAATGTCATGCCATGATAATTCCTCAAATAGAGAAGAAATCTGGATATATCGCCAAAAAGCTCAAAGAGTTTTTAACCAATAATAGTAAAAGTTGAATTCCATTGTAATTTATGAATAGATAAGTTGTTGGAATCAATTGTCAAAATTAACCAAGACTGAAATTCGGACTAAATAGGCATAAATCAGATCTTAGGGACGGACTAAACCAAGGCTAAATAATCATTATTCAATTAATCTGGCATATGCTCCTAACATAATGTATTTGATGTAACTACTTTTCTACTTTTCCTGGTAATGTAAGAATCTGTCACCATATCATTGGTTTCTGATGTTTCTTAAATATTGCAATTGGGAATTGTGTGACAAAGACAGTTTTGAGGTACAGTATATTGTGCAGCCATACATTACACTTACACACAATGCACACAATGACATTGACACCCAAGAAGAGACAACCACAATTCAGCACCTAAACGGTCACGATAGTGAACAATGAGCTGTCTACAAACATAACTCATTCAGGCTATAAGTCCTCAACAGATGGAGGCCTACTTGTATGTGCAGTGTGTCCCACTATCATATTTCAGTCAGCCCAGTTAGCAGGCCACTCGCCAAACACGAGGATCTGTGTGTCTAAAGCTTTTGTTTGTTAAAGGAACTGAAAGTGTTAGGTTACAGTCGCCAATGGAAAATTAGGGGGAATCCAAACATAAGAAAATGAAAATTGGAATTACCACATTTCCATGATGTTCTGGTATAATGGGTTAGTCCAAGTTAGTTCACACAAAGTACCAACTCCAAAAATGAGAAAAAGTAGTGTATTACATTTCTAACTTTATTCTGACCTAGAAATACAAAAAATAACTAAATCAGGGACTGTAACCAACCAGATCTAAACCAGGACAATATTAGGTCTTAAAGGTATAGGCTGTATTATGCTTTTCTGACTTTTCTGAGCTTTTAACCATGTTGTTTCCAGCTCAAACAAAACCCAAAGTTGTGTTTTGTTTCATTCAGGCATGTTAATGAATGAGTAATTAATTATATTGAGCTACAGTCCTCTCCAAGAGATGGACTGACCAATTTATAATAATTATTGTCAACAAACCAGGACTCCTTATCACCCTAGAAAAATGCACCATCAACGGCACCTGTCCCACATTTTGAGAACCACTGGGTTAGTTAATCCAGTTTTTTGTGTCTATGCAAATTACCAACATGAAATGCAAATGTCAGATGTAATCTATACACATCTTCAGGACTAAACTCTAGTGACTTTGTTTATATTTGAAACTGTGAATTGAAGTACTGTGCAGTATATTAGACCAGTCAATATGAAGACAGCTCATGTGTCTAGGCCTGTACTAGCTCAGCACATATACCATTTTCATGTAGTGCCTGGAACCCACACACTTTGTAGACCTAGGCAGAAATGCATAGGGTCAAAAATATAGCGGTAGTCATTCAAAACACGCCTGTCACCCACTGTAGATAAAGGTGTAATGAAATTATAATGCCTCTAGACTGTGTCACTCAGTCATTTATGGGGATAGCAGACATACGTATATGAAGCCAACAGAAATATTAGCATCTATAATATATTATGTGTTTTCCGTTTTAATTATTTATGTCTTTTTTGCCATTTCTTGGTTTATAATATCTGCAAAATCTTTTCAAGCAAAATAAAGTAAGACTGTATGCTATTTTTTAATGATGTGGCTCTGGCATATGAAAAAAAGAGTAGAGTTTGAGAAATAGAAAGGTTATTTCATTATTAAAGGGGTCAACAGATGTTGAGTAGCTAAAAAGGCAATGAAGGGGCTTGGTGTTCGTTAGGACCAGTCATAGTAAACCATGTAAATAAATAATAATGGCAGAATAATAAACATTGCATAGTAAAGCCTGAACTATAAAATGGACATAGCTGGTCTAGACAGTGTTTAATACAGATTGGATTTACTAGTGTAGTATTATATGTAGTATTATATCAATATACTAGTCTATGTTCACAGGAAGTCCCATCCCCCAATTCCCCTCTTTATAATCTTCTCACTCTTCCTGCATCACTGATGACTCTCTAACATCGCTCTTCTACCAGAAAGGAAGACAGGTCACTCCTCCTCCTCAGGCCCTAAGTAGGAGCATGGCACTGCTTCTTCAGATAAAACTGTGTCACTGGCTTTATGTTTAGAGTTAGGGCTGAATGATTTATTGCAATATCTTAAGAAACTAAATGCACAGTATGTCTTCATCAGACATGATTATACACCCAAAATACTCCAGTGCACACAATCTTTTCTAGTGTTCTATTTCTACATAGATTAGCTGGTGTTATTAACTGTCAAAAAATAACCCATTCATTCATTTAGTTATCATTATACTCAACATAGCATATCATCTGTTTTTCCAATATTGTACAGCCCTAGTCTCAACACAAAAGACCACACATTTAGTTACTTCTTCCAAATCCCTCCATCTTTTCTTGGTTGATGGCTGTATGGATAAATCTGAGTCTGGAATAGCTAAGAATTCGCAGGACTGTCTCACCACCCCCACTCAGATCCCCAATGAAGTCAGGTGACCAGATGTTGTATATCTTCCTCACTGTCATTGAAGCCGCCATGAGAGTGCTCCACACACATCCATGTTACAGGCATTAGACAGTCTCTCTATGGGGTGTGCAATAATAGAGGAGACAAATAGACAAAAAAGGGGACATTTCTTGATTTAAAATAGCCTCTGGATGCAGGCGTTATGTGAAAGTGGTACACATAACAAAAGAGCATCCATCCATCACCGTCCCCTCAGTCCCCATCATCCCACAACTGCCAGCCTCGAAGCTCCAAACCCAAAATAGCATATAGCTTCTCCTCTGTTGCCACTGCAGCTGCCGCGCTTCTCCCTGACACAATCCCCACACAGACACACCAGGCCTGCACAAGCGGCACCATTGATTCCAACACCTCTTCATCCATATTATTTGTAAGGCACAGGGGAGCACATAGAGGGATGGGGTGATGCCGATAGATGGTCATACACGAAATGTCTAGTCTAAATGATGTGCCCAGCTGTGTCTATGTTACACACAGCTGGCTTTTTAGCAGGGCCCAATGCAGAGTAAAACAAGGGAAAAACGGTTACAAAGCACCCCCACGGCCTCCCCCTCCTCCCCCCTCTCCTGCCTTACCCTCCACATCCCCATTGCACACACACACATACATACAGAGGGTATTACCTGAAATATGTCTTCACATTCTCTTGCTGACTGTTCCTACGTTGAACCGGGAGCGCAGGGCGGTTCATCGTCAAAGATCCTAGTGACAGTTTAAAGGCCGGATCGCCATTCTCTTCTTGTCAGACCAGTTCCTGACCCTAAAAAAGCAAGCTTGTTCGGCAGGCTGGATGCTTCACTGGCTGCTCACTGTTCCCTAGTTCGTGATGTCATCCGCCCTGTTTGTGTCATTGGCTGGCGGGATGAATATTAATGCGGGCAGCAGCTCCAGGGGAGGAGGCAGCACACAGGCAGACACGGTTGGTTTTATGGTTCACAGAGCAAACCTGGCTAAGAGGATCAGGAGGGAGGGTTATTGGACCAGGGATGTCTGTAAGAAAAATCACAAAGTCCATAATCGATGCTCAATACAATAACAAAATATTTCTCTATATGCACAGGACATTTAGGGGAATCAAAATGCTCAAAATCTGTTATATTTTGAGATCCAAAAAATAAAATATACAGTACACTAAATACAAATATGACTAATTCACTAATGAACCGTGGTAACAAGAACAAAGAAAAAGACTGCAGTAATGTGTTATGACCATGAAAATTACAGTAAAGTCTGATAACAGCCACAATGAAGTTATCACCCAGTTTATAAATGCTTTGAAAAACAGTTACAGATATAAAATACATTTGATTTGTTTTGGGATTGCAATAATACATTTTTACTCATACGTTATTGCTGCTGTAATAGTTTAGATGCCAAAATATTTTTTCTGAATTATTTACCTATTTTTAACTGAATATTTTTTGAATTGTAATTTACTTTGTTTGATGTGCTAGAGATACTGCACTTTTCCCCTCTTGTTTGTATTGCTAAAAAGAAATGCATGCGTGAGTCTCAGTATAATTTTCATTTTTTGAATTGAACTTAATTTTTGAAACAACTTGAAATGATCTTCCTTCAATTAAAATACTTTGAAGTTTTGAAGCAGCGGAGACAGAAACCACAGAACAGGCTGCGTTTGCCCTAATTTGCCTATGATGTCATCTTTTTCCTAACGCTCACCTGTGATTGGCTGGCTGGCGCAGCATCTGCTCAGTCTCATGGCTAGTGCTTGTAGCTCAAGGTGGAGGCCTACAGCTGAGGCTCTGAATCATGGCTGGTTGTCTTGACAACCCTGTAATGTCGATGCCTGTCGGAGAGTAATATGGCTGCTGTGTACCAAAGCTCGTTCACAGGGAGGACCTGGAGACTGAAATGAGACACCATCACATAAAGCCACACAAGAGTGTCCTCATAAATTATCTGTTTCATTCTGTAATGCCCAGCTTTCAAATATTTGAAACAGGATTTAATAAAGGCCTCTGCATTTGAATCAGATCAAAACAGAATTTCAAATATCAATGGAGAAGTCTTTTATCTGTTTTGCATAAAGTGACTTGATCTAATCTAAACCTACACAGCCATACTGTATTGAGCAATGCAAATATACTACATAAAGCCAACATCATGCAAAACATTTTGGAACAGAGGTCTGGAGGACCTGTTCAGGTTCATCCAGAAGGTACAAAAGACCAGTGTGCTGTTGCATAATGTATCAAGGATTATGTCCAAAAAGATGTGGATTGTAAAGTAATATTACCATGGGTTATTGATTGACTTCTGCCGAAGTATCTTGTATCTCCAATCAAAAACAGAGGTATTTTTAAATCTTGTGACTTCCACACATTTGACTACTGAGAGTGTCAGAGAAGAGCCCCACCATTTTTTGTCAGGAAATTATCCTGGATTTATCAATAGTGTATCACAAATCCAACACATTAACTAAACACTATGCTCCAGCAACAGCTACAGCAGTTCAATCATCATCAAGTTTATCCTCTACTGGTTCCATTATTTGTACATTTGAGCTTTGTAAGTGTAGAATATCTAAATGTAAAGTTTGTTTCTCAGCTGAGAGATAGATGACTTGCTGAAGCTCAGAGATGTGATGCTGACAGGGAGGCAGCAGCAGGAGGAGAATGATTTATCAGGATCCATAGGGTGCTGCTGGTGATCAGGTTTATATAATGAATCCTATAAATATCCTCAGAGGCACAGCACAGCTCTGTGGTGGTGACATTTTGTAATAAGCCCCGTCTACAATTTACAAATGTTGTGGTCAGAGTCTAGGGAAAAATACCAGCCTTCTTGGTGACATTAAACCACAATCTTTTGGCTGCTATCTTTAGGTGTAGCACAGGTTTTTACAACTCATGCCCTTGGGCCCTTGTGTTGCTACTCATTTATCTGGGCTTGGACCCAGCGCAAAGGTTCATTGACAGGTACAATAACTGCTATACTAACAAGGAAACATTACATATTTAGAAAAATAAAATTCACGTGGCTTCCTTAAACCCAGTAATTATACAGTGCGCATTAAGGTTCAAACTATTGGCCATTTCTTATATTAAAAACATTGGCTTTAGGGGCTGGATTGCAACATACATTGCAACATCTCAGTGTATTGCAACTTATGTTTTCAAGGAAAAAGGAAGGAAATGGCCAAAACAACTTGCTGAGGCATCATCACAAGCTCCGTAAGGACCTTCTCCAGTCCATAACCACAATATTTTGGGTTCCTCTTTGCTGGAAGCATTCAATTGTAATTGTGTAAATGTGATTTATTATTACAATACCTTTGCCTTATCAAGAGCATGGACACTTTGCTTTGACCAGTTGTATTTATCACACTTAAGTACTACATTGGTTTTATAAATGTATTGTTTGTGTCGTGTTCAACTTCATTCATTAGTAATAGGACTGTTTTACCAGTCTTTCAACCATATATCATTCAGTCTACAAAATGGTGGCAATAAAATAGAGATAATGACTGGCTGTGAATCACATATTCACAATGACTACTGTATAGACCGTATTGAATTATGGTTAAGATGATCACATTAGCTCTGGGGAGCAGAGGGTGCATCAGAAAGAGCCTCACAGGAAATGATGATATATGAGAAGTGATGAAGAGCCAAGGTGAACAGGTCAAGCTCACTTTATGCTACAACCGTCTTGAAACCTCACCTTGCAGTGCTTCAAAGACATTCTTGTAAAAACTGTGTGATTTCATCACAGACCGCTTCTGTTTCACCAGTTAAAGAGTCATTTGTTTTTTGTGTTACGTCAAGATGAGAAAGTTTAAATGAGATGGTTAAAAACATATTGTCTATAACACCTTGTATGCAACAACAGTCTTCCATTTGGAAGGTACTGGCCAGGTATGTATAGTGTATTATAGTAAAATAAATGCTCTTCACTTTCCACATGAGATTAACTTCTGTAAGCCATGGGCTGGTATAACCTGGCATGTAGAAGATAATAGGTCATGCTCATCCATGCTCCGGCTACAACAGGGAACAAAACTTGTTGTCAGTGCTGGCACAGCAGAGATTTCCCCCAAAGGAAAATAATTGAGGTTAGTAGGCCTCTATCCTGCTGATCAAGGCTAACCTATCGATGATTTACAGTTGCTGTGCTGCTCATTATAGGAGCACTTCAACAGGAAATATGCTCAGTGTACAGTTAGCTGACAGAAGTGCAAAATCAATACAGATGTCAAGGCTGAAAAGTTGTGTCTTACGTTTTACCAAAATCTTCAAAAACACGGAATATACCAACATTTAGTTAAAGTTGTATAATTGTAGATTATCATCCAAAAATGTGTTTTATCCTGTCTCCTTGTGCTAGTTCCAGGCCTGTATTAATAGAGAGGTGTGTGTCAGTACAACAAATCCGTATGAAAAATCATTTGGTGAAGCAAACCTAGGAAGGACGCCCAGAGAGTGTTTGTATAAAAACTAGTTCATTATAATTCTGTCTATATAATATTTGTGTTTCTGGGTGTTTTCTTGGTTTTCAGTAAACTGTCAATATAAATTGGTGCATAGACCACAACACCTTCCATCTCTCACAGGACAACTCAGCACACCAGTCTCGCCTTTGACAACAGCGGTTTGAACTGGCTCCTCCCCCTGACAGCTGGCTTATTGTGAGCTGTGCCACTAAAGCGGCCTTGTTTTCCTTTTGCTTGGACTGTTCAATAACTAATCTCAATGCAGCCGGCAGCGTGATTGAGGCTTTGAAAATTAGCAGGTCTGAGCCAAACCCCATCATCTGCTGCTGGTAGGTTACTGGACCGGTTCATGTAAGGATTCAAAAGGTCAGAAAGTGGACGTGTGTTTACAAGCTGGCTTAGAGCAGAAAGATATAACTAAGTACAATTTCTATACAAGGAAATAGGAGTGTACAAAAATACTATATAATATCAAATTCAATATATCACAATATGTTTTCTGATAAATCTCTGTTGATATAAAAATAAAAACCATCTTGTAGAAATCAGGACGTGAACACTCAAAACTCAATGTGTTGGTGAAATCGAGCAGGTGAGCTTGTTACAGTATCCTGATATATTGATTATATGTAATTTATCATATTTACACAGCTCTACGAGGAACCATTAAACTCAGGATGTCGATCTTTTCATGTTGGCCTTTTGTCAAATCAGGCAGTGTTTTTCAGACTGCAGCTAAACTGGAACCCTGTGGAGCTAATCAATACCATTCATGCCACTTTTGGGAAAGTGATTTAATTGTCCATTAGGCTTTTTTTATCAAAGGTTAAAGGTCAAAGGTTATCACTGAATTTTCTCATCGACCGCTGATAAATTACATTATCAAATACAATTTTAAATAGTCGTTGCATATAATTAGCCTAAGGGAGGGATTGCACATCTCCCATATACTACATTAATATATTCATACTAAAAAACACATAAACATGCTAAAGCCAAAACTCTGAGGTTGTTTGTAGTCTCTCTGACTATAGTAGCATCTTTGTTCTTTTCAAATTTTCCTTTTTGATGCAACCCCTCTCAATTTATCTGGGCTTGGGGCTGGCACAAGGAGTATACTGGCTTGTGACTTTTAGTGGTTGCATGGATTTATTCTCACCAATAGCAACAAAATCTAAACTGTAGGCTGTAAACTTCACAACTGCAGCTGAATTGAATGTTGAGTCTCTGATGCTGGCGTCTGCAGGCCACACGCACAGTCACTCCCTTTGTCACATGAAGGCTAATGAACAACACGCTCCTGCTTTTTATAGGAACACACTTTCTGGGCCAAAGAGGCGTGTGTACTCACTGGTTTTCGGCTGAACACACACAGACAATGGGACGTGTCTGGAGCGCTGGAGGCCCAAACCCGGAGGAAAGGCAGATGGTTCCCGGGATCGAGGATTGCATCCACATTAGCATAAGAAAAGAGAGGGACAGGGGTGACAGCGGCGGGTGACAGGTACCCTCTTCAATATATGGGTCCTCCATAGAGCAACAACTGATTTATTAACAATCACAGGCACTGATTGGACTCCCAATTAGTGTGAACCCTGTCAACACAACAACAGACTTTTTCAGGAGCACTATTCTACTGAGCCTGTTTCAAGTTGTATGAAATATACATGTTCTACAATATTTTGACATACAATAACAATCATTTTTTTGAGTAAACCTTAACTCTAAGAAAGTTGGTGTTGACAATAGTAATAAACAAAACATCACGTCTTTTATATTTTTCATAAGACTTACCAGCTTCCCTCGGGGCCGACAGTGTCTTTTCAGCTCACTCAAGGCATCTTTTACCTAAAAACATAAACAGAGTTGTTGCCTCAGCTGCAGGTTTGTAGCTGCGGCCTCTCTGTGGGTAATGTGAGTCCACTCTGTTGTTTTTACTCATTAATCATACCAACCACGTGTACGTGTTTTGTGTGACTACACTGTTCCGACATACTTTGAAAATGGATGTTTTGCACACACTGAAGGTCAATTACAATATACACAATTGAAAAGAACATGTAAAACAAATAATAGCGAATGAAAGAACAATCAATGTTTAGACCATTGAACAAATAACAAACAAAAATAGTGTTGAAGATGATGAGATGAGTGCTAGTAAAGTCCACACTGACAGTTACCTCCTAACCTCATATTTGTCTCCCTCTTGTGGCCAAACCCCAACATGCACACGCGCGCTCTTATTCAATTACATTGTATTTGGACAGATTCATACTTGCAACTACTTGTAACTCCTAGTTAGTCTTGATTATGCTGAGACTTGTGATCAGAACATTATATTATGCTATGTTACGTGAATGATGTTCATATGATGTTGTGTGTTCTGACAAGTAGCTCTTTGAGTGTATTTCTTGTGTAAAAGCAACAAACGTATACAGCCATTTTGATAGTGCTGAAGCATTATCAGTAAAAAGTATGGTGATGTATCAGTATTTCAATATTTTGTATTTATAGGCCTAACCATTACGACACGACCTCATGCTCGCATTAAAGGTTGACTTTATAATCAAGTATGCACAGCCCACATTACTGAAACAAAAAGCAGTCACAGTAGCCTATAATGCAATGAGCCTTACCAAAAATTGCCCCTAAAAAGCGTTGGTTAAAATCTTACCTCAATGTCTGACTCATAGCAAACTTTATTTTATTTTATTTTGCCTTATGGAAAACTTTGATAAATAATGCAAACTGTACTATAGGCTTTAGTTATTCTGCAACGCCCTATTTTTCTAACCACGTGTTGTTTTATATAGCCTAAACCCTTTGGGGCAAAATTGGGAATATAAATAGAAGTGGAACATCGCTAATGTTTTATATTTACAAATATATTCACCACAATTATGAAGATCTTTGAGTGTGATGGTCCATCTGTTGGCCAATATTTATATTCTGTCGCTAACTCTGTGTCTTCTGTCCTATAACTAACACACTCCTATCAATAAAAGGCCGTATCCTCCTCTCCAGGCTCCAGGTTGAGATCCCCGCCCCACAGCTGAAGTGTGGCTGAAGCGGAGTCCGGATGCACCGCCATGCCGCCTCCTTTAGCGAGTCTAACCATTTATTCACTAACCTGTATGCATCTGAGCGATTAGCAGTTCATATAACACGTCTGATAAACGGTGCATAGCAGTAGTGTACATTTTGGCGGGCTTTGGTGTCAGTGTGCCGTTCAGGGTTAGCAGGAAGCGTTAGCCAACTTAGCATTAGCCCCGGAGAGAGAGCGCAGTGACAGTCCGAGAGGCGGGGAGAGCTCAGAGGTGAGACTGTTATTTTGATGGTGACAACATTGAAGACTGTATTTGCAAACCATCTGGTACATAGTATCACTTTCACCAATGTGGCCGCATATATAAGAAGTGTTCGGGCAGAAGCACGCAGAGGTGGGTAGCTACTTGTGTGTTTGTCTGTCTGTTTGTCAGAATGAAGCTAATGTTGAATCGTTTGCTCGACGTTCCTGTATGTGGCCCGCGGAGGAGCTAGCCAAGAGCTAGCCTAACCACAGCTAACCGCACCACCATGGGCCAACACGGGGAGTCCCAAACTTTTCACACCTTGATGTGAGCCAGAGTCAGGGTCATGCAAAAATACCCAAAAGATTCATAATAGAGCATAAGAATACACTACAAAATATTTTACATCATCAGATGTTTATTGTAACTTTTGCAGATGTGCATAAATGTGCAATTTCTTAGTAATAGATATTATTTTTCATTCATCTGTTAATTACCTGATCCAAATTAATTTGATTATATAAAGATGGTCTCTAAAAAGGTAACTTTTGCTTAAACTTTAAATGCTTACAATAACTGTATTTTGGATACTATTTCAACGCTCTCACTTCTGTGGTGCAGGTACAACATTCTGGTTCTTTGTCTTTAGTTTTTTAAATGTATCTGTTTTGTCGTCTCACTTTTAACTATTTTATTTCAAACACTTTGTTTAAAGAATGCTACCAGATTACTCTGTTATGAAAACTCTCAGATATTTGTTGGCCTCATTTTTATGGGGTCTACTTAGTTACCTAGTTTAAAATGTAATGTTCTTTTTGCCTTTCAGGCTGATAGCCTTCATATGCCTATACTAGTTTTGGAAAAGTTTTGAGATGTCGGTGGATGAAGAGACTGTGAAGACTGGCAGTCCTCGGGCCAGTTCAGCCTCACCCCTCCAGTTATCAGATTGCACTGGAGGTTATACTAATATTTCTGCGATTGAAGAGGGCACTGTTGCCACACCTAACTTTGTTGCTGCTTGTCCAATTCCTGACTCCGCCGCTTCCCCCAAACACACCAGCACGACGGATGCTCTGACACACTCGGAGGTGGCTGCACAGAGAGCAAAGTCAAATGAAAACATTCAACGCAGAAACATCTTTCATCATTCTAAACAACAACAGCAACAGTCAAGGGTCACAAAACGACGCTACACTTCAAGCTTTAGCTTCAAACATCCAACATCTGGCAAACGAAGGCGACGGGCCAACTCTGAGAGTGACTCTGTCCTCCCAACTAACTTTCTTTTAGGTGGAAATATTTTTGACCCGTTGAATCTCAACAGTCTCCTGGATGAAGAGGTAAACAAAGCATTGAATGCAGAGACACCTAAATCCTCTCCCCTCCCCGCAAAGAGCCGGGACCCAGTGGAGATCCTCATCCCCAGAGACATTACAGATCCACTCAACCTGAACAGTGGTATAGCAGACAAAAGCTTTTTGATTTCTCCTTACAGAAGTGGTGGCAAGAAAAGACACCGTAACAGACATCATGGAGGGAGTAACTGTGGTAATAATATTTCAGCTTCACAGCTCATCTTATCAGAATCCGGGAGAAATGGAGCCAAACCTGGTTCTTGTGCACCACTTGATGATACGTTGGCCTCTTCTTCTGCACAAAATGTGTCCCAAGAGGCAGAAGGCTCCAGAGTGGACTCTCATGAACACTTAGCTGACAGCTCTGTGAGCTGCAAGGAGGATGTGTCCATAGAAGAACTAAGTTCCTCTGTAACTGGAGGAACAAGTCAGCACACAAGCAGACGTAAGCGAAGGCGCAATTCGGGCAAAGTGGATCCTCCTATAACACATTCAACACCTGTTGGAAAGCCTGTTCGAAATGGTGGCACAGGAGCATCACAATCCTTTCACACACCAAGAAGTGGACCTAGAAGTGGTCAAGGAGGACGCCCACATCAACACAGCCAGGGCAAGGACCAGAGGAAGAAGTTTCAGTATGGGAACTACAACAAGTATTATGGCTATCGTAACCCAGGTTCAAGTGAGGATCTACGCACACGTTTTTTAAAACCAGAATGGTTCAAAGGAAAGAATGTTCTGGATCTAGGCTGTAACTCAGGACACCTTACTCTTTACATTGCCAAAATGCTTCAACCTGCACACATTCTGGGCCTGGACATCGACAGTCATCTGGTGCATGTCGCTCGTAACAATATCCGCCATTATCTGTCTGAGCTGGAGACTGAAGATGCGCGACAGACATCCATCACTAAACCAGAGACTCACACCGCTTCAGAGAATCAGCACAAAGAAACTGTGAGAAAAGATATAACTGGTGAGATGGTGAAAGGGGAAAGTGGCCCTGTAAAAGCTGTAAAAGACTTTGACTGTGTCACCGA
This sequence comes from Philypnodon macrostomus, assembly GCA_036025475.1. NCBI lineage: Eukaryota > Metazoa > Chordata > Actinopteri > Gobiiformes > Eleotridae > Philypnodon > Philypnodon macrostomus. Next base: position 16,843 of record JAVQKC010038541.1, read on the forward strand.
TGAGCCGCCTGCTGGACAGTCCGTAAGCTCCTGTTTTCCAGTCTCTCTGCGTATCTCCAGGGGTCCCATCGCTGCCCCTCCACTCTCAGAGGTGACCACCGCTCAGCCGGGACAGTTCCCCTCCAACGTGTCATTCATAAAGGTGAGAAATGTCTGCAGAAAACAGAAAAAAGATTCACTATTGTCCTTCCTATAATGCATTAGTGATATGTCTGTTCATGTCAGAATAATGCTTAGCCAGCTTATACTGCTTTTAAACTCACTTGTCTCTTTGTCTGTTTCATAGGCCAATTATGTCCTGGACAGTGATAATCTCCTCCTGACTCAGCGCCCAGAGTATGATGTTGTACTGTGCCTGAGCGTTACCAAATGGGTTCATTTGAACTGGGGTGACCCTGGCCTCAAACGGCTCTTCAAAAGAGTCTACAGACATCTCCGTCCTGGAGGGCTATTCATCCTGGAGCCTCAGCCCTGGGAGTCCTATTCCCGAAGGAAGAAAATCACAGTAAGTACATCTGGGTTGGTGTCTAACCAATTGGAATTCCAAAATGGGTTTGGAAACAGACTGCATGGCCTGGTTAATAAATATTAGTAATTCAGATATTTTGTTTTATTCTACAATGATATAATTACTTATTTCCTGTCTTGTATCATAGGATAATATGTACAGAAACTATAACAATATCCGTCTGAAACCGGACCAGTTCACATCCTATCTTACAAGTGAGGTGGGCTTCACAAGTTATGAGTACCTTGGTGCCCCCAAATCGTCAGTAGGAGGTAATTTGACATTATTTAGGTTTGCACATTTGTGCTCCAATATTGACTGGCAGATGCTGATTTGTTTTCTTCTGTTACTACAGGTTTTCAGAGGCCAATTTACTTATTTCACAAATGACGTTTCCGCCTTGAGGATCATGAATGTGAAAAGCCTAAACCACCACCTTAAGACCATTCATCCAGAGCCTGCACTACAAACAGCTCCTTAAAAACTCTGCATGCTAAAGATGAAATTCATAAAGGAAAGTGGGACCAAATATGTTCATGGATATAAATGAGTTCTTTTGAGAACAGAGACTGAAGTGGAAGGACTTTTAGCCAAACTGCAAGCCACATCGCTTTACTTTTATATTATATCTTTATGTTTGCTCTTAGCTGCAGGTGGCCATGAATACAGTTGTCATTCAGAACATTGTTTCTATAGACCAAACTATAACTTCATTCACATCTGTTATAATAATCTGCTTTGAAACTGTGCAAGATGTCATCATCCAAAGCCATTATTACACAAGTGTGGATTTTGAAAAGTTATATCCAACTTACTGAACTGTAAGAGGCAGGTATTTGCACAGAATATTTCCCCATCCTAATATAGAAATTGTGTGGATTCCTATTTTGCCAAGGCCTTTACCATATGCTCATAACTTTGCACAAAAAGTGTATATTAAGTTTTCTTATCTTGATTCGAATGAATAAACTTTGATATGATGGGGATTTCAACATGTCAGCATTAGGTCACACTTTCTGCTGAACATGTAAAGATGCAATGTTGTGGATAGGGATGTTTCCAACATGTGGTTTCATTTTTAAGCCATATGCCGTTTACATTGTGGCTCTTTGTGGTGCAGACGGAGGATAAATGTAATGAAGCCCTGATTTCTTATTTGTTGCACTTTCTTGTGTTTTCTATGGTCAGACGTTGCACTGATAATATCTTAGCAGGCATTAATGCAAACAGTATCTGACTTCATCAATTATGAACTTGATAGTTATTGGAACTAAATAAATTGATATTTTAGGACTTGTTTTTTAAAATTAAATTAACCCTTAAGATGACTTTCTATTAAATGTTCTCGATATCGTTTGTATTAAAGCACTGCAGCATATACTCCATATTCAGACACAGTTCATCTTCAAGGACAAAACAAAGTTCTGGTCTTTGTGATTGTACTTTAGCATCTCGAACTGCACATTACCTTTTGTGGTAAGGGCAAAATCGTTCATATATTGTGATTGGGTCAATACAGAATTTTGCATACCAGACTGGATGATACTTGTATTTTAGTGATCTGTGTAAATAAGTTTGCAAATTTTGTTTGAATTTTATGTTCGTGTTTGTTTTTTTGTTTTTTTTGCTGAAGTATTTTTTTATTTGATTTAGTCTTTCAATGTTTTGCTAATCCAGATTTTTTATCAATTGAGGATGTGCACAGCATTGATGCAATGTGCTGGATATGTTCTTTCTGAGGTATGTTAAATTATTAGATTAGATCTTTATTTTTTTTTTATATAAATTGTTTCAAAAATGTGATGCTGCACTCTCAATTACTACAAGTTAGAGGGAAGGTATGATGCTATGTTTTTTATAAAGCTACAATGATAAACTTAAAACAAAATTTGGAAATGGCGCAATGGCTACTTTGTCCTTGGAGCTAAGACAATCAGATTCTCATTTCACAGACCTCCATTATTTACAGTTTATAGGCATTTTCTTTCATTGTTTCTGCAACAAGCTAAACTAAGAATGTGTGTAATTGGGTTTTTGTGACGCTAGGAGAAAATATGCATTCATTTAAAGCAGCATTTCCACAGTTTTTGAAGCATATTTATTTTTTGATACATAACGTTCAAAAGTACCTAGAAAGAGTTGTTGAGAAAGAAAAAAATGGCAAATCCATGAAAACAGACTGAATGAAAATAAAAGTCTGTTCAGTGTTTTACTATTGTCTGTTGTCACATTGCTGTAGGTTTGGTTTAAGGTTCTACATTCTGATTTTTGGAACATTTCATAGTCTATTTTAGATATTTCACTTTTTTTTTTTTTTTGCAACACCAAACACAATATGTATCTAATACAAGCGGTTTTGTGGAGCTCCCACTAAACTCAATGATTAGACAGTTGTCTCACCTGTCCCTGTTTCAAGACAGGAACAAATCATTTATGCCCGCCCCCAAAAACACTTTTTACTTCTACTTCTTCTTCTGGGATATGATACATTCACATATTTTCTCCAATGAAACATGTTGTTAAATGGTGGTTCTCTGGGTGCGTAAAGTTGAATCCCAATCTGTTTTCAGCTCTTGGAGAGAACAATAGCTCAACATAATCACATGTCCGAATTGAACAAAACACAGCTTTGGGTTTACATTTGAGGTAGAAACAAGAGAACAATATTAAAAGCTCAGAGAAGTTGATATATTTAGAATAATATAGGATCTTTAGTTATTTTTAGGGGCCTCCTGCTAGGATGGTAACTACAGCAAAAACTAAGGTTTATGCAAATTCTTTCGTTTCAGTAATCTCTCATCTTGTGCGGCTCAGGTCAGTGGTGGTCTATAGGACAAAATACTTGAGGGTGCTTTTGACCAAAGTGTGCATAATAATTTACTCACCTTTATTATTTTGAACAGGTCATTGGCATATGTTTTGTGAAGACAGCCCCACGTCAACACATTCTGTGGGGGTTTGGTCTTTGTAGTTTTGCCATGCTGCACTGATACCCAGACTACGTAGGTCACAATACAGTGGCATGGTTACAAATAGCATCCATACCTTTAGCACCTTCAGGCCCATGATGGTCAACAACAATCTTTAGATTCTGCATCATTTAGGTTAGCTGCATACAGTACATAAATGTAGCAAAATATGTTAAAATTAGTTGTTCCCTAAGTCCTTATTATTGCCTTCCAGAATTGACTATTGCACACATTTGACCTTGCTCATGGCAGACATGTGATTTGCAATTGTTATGGCTGGCTTGTGAATTTGTCTGGTCCAGACAATGTCCCGACAGACAGACAGATGACATAAACACAGACGAGAGACATCATTGACACTTCATTCACAAAAGCTCTTTACCATCCCAGCTGTTCAGGTCAGTTATTGTCTGTGGTCAGTAGAGTGCTGAGTGCAAAATGCCAGATCAACTCAGAATGCTGCTTTGGTACGTTATTACCAAAAGGTCACACCAAGAGGCACAGAAAAGACATGACTATAATATAAACAGTAAAAAATAAATGAAAGACACACGAGATGAATACTAACCAGTTTATTTTCACTGCATTTCAAAAGACAATAGCTTTTGGCACAGGGTTTGTTTGATTAGTGATTTTTATTTATTCAGCAAACACACTCAGCATTATGATAAACTATGTTAAATTATTGCAATTTCTTTAAATTTCAACTTTCAGAATTCAGAATCATAGCAAAATTCTTTTTATCTCACACCAAAGAGTAGGATATTTGACCTCCTACAGGCCCCACTCAATGCCTGGCCATTAAGAGCGTATGGCACAGCACCTACAAATGAATACATAATAAAATAATAAATAAAGGACAGTTTAATGTATAGAGACAAAAATTAGTAGACATAAACAACAAAGAGCTGGCCAACCTGTATCTACGAGGGCAACCATGATGACCAACAATGTACTCCTGAGCATAGCAGAACCGTCTGCAGAGTCCTCTATACCCACAAGTCCAATACTGCATCTCTGGATCAGTACCTAATGATGAACAATTTAACACCAATATGAGTGAAAGTGATGACTGAACTGTATCACATTTCAACATTTAAGTCATTTGCAGCACCCATTAATATCTGAACATAATTGTTATAGAATTATATGACCCAAATTGAGTCTAGGGAAAATAAAACTTTCCCCATAGTTTTGCTTTAGTTGATGTCACACAGAAGGAAAGTTGACAGAGTTGCTTACCCTCTGCACTTGAGAGCATCAGGAGAAGCACAAGGAGAACAAAGCTTAGTCCCTTCATGTTGAGTACATGAAGCTTTCAGAGGCTGCTGTTGGCAGGCTGATGCTGCATTTATACAGCATTTCAGACCACGGGGGAGGAGTCCATACCGCTGTCCAAACGACAATAACAAAGTATTGTTGAATGATGGCAGTCTGGATATTACAACTAGCTCTTTCAAAATAGGCTTTTCTTAAAGATAAAAAGAAAAAAATAGAAGATTTTGGAACTGGAAAAGAAAATGGGGATTTGAAACAGCCCGTCTGAATGTCTATTTACATTGAACCTGTTTGTGCTTTTGTAAGTATGCATTTTAAAATATGACAGTTATTTGTGTTATTGCTGATGCTTTCAAACTGCCAAGCACACTGCTCCAGTGACGCACAGAGAATTGTTCACTTAACAATCACAACACAATAGAATTTACTTGTGGATCCTGCCCCCCTAGTGCTTATGTAAGTGACTTGCATGTTTATTACACAATTTAGGGTTATAACTCTGGCATGACAGTCTAATAATGCAATGAGAAAATAATTACTATACTTAACATGGAGCCTATTATAGCCTATGTAGCTATAATAGGCTACATGTTAAGTCAAGTCTTGATAGAATATAACTTTGTGAGACGTTTCGATTTCATAAAGTGTGTCCTTCCATGTTTAATTGACTTTTACTATGTGCATAATTAGGCAGCAGCCCTAAATAGGACCACAAGGGGGGCAGCTTGAACCTTCTGCTTGGCGTTCCGTGCCGAACTGCGCATGCGTCCATCGCCCTGCTCAACAACAACAGTGGGGCGGTCGGTCCTGCTTTACTCCAAGATGGCGGACCTCCTAGGATCAATCTTAAACTCGATGGAAAAGCCTCCTACAATCGGCGACCAAGAAAGCCGACGAAAGGCAAGAGGTATTTGCAACACAAAATGTTTACGGTTCATTTTAGTAAGTTTACAACCGAGAAGGCTGAGGTTAGGAAGGACAGGACAACGAAACAACCATTGGCCAGCTGAGCCGAAGTAAACTCCGGTGAACCGCCTCATCTCACTGGGTATCCGGACTGGCGGCAGTCCCAATCAGCTTTGTACAGCGTCACCAGCTGCCCTTTATGTATAATAAAACCCACTTAACATTACCACAACTTTGGGACACATAAAACAACACTACTGTATTATAAACTGGAGGCTACCCAAATAATTTATTAAAATCTTCAATATACATATCATTTACCTGCAATGTGTGGGTTGAAATGTAGACGTATGTATGTGTAAACATGAGCTACAAGAGGCTACTGTTTGGGTATGGATCACAATATTTTGCAGTCTTCAGATGTTGCTTAATACTTTACATATTTTTTGTTCAGAACAAGCTGCAAAAATTAGGAAGATGGAGGAAGCAGAAAAACGAAAGAAAGCAGAGTTCAGAAAAAAGGTAAACGGTTATAATATATTTAAAAATATTACTATATTTCAAATCTAACTATTACATTTTCTTGTTTGTAACATTTGAGATGGAAAAGGAAGTGTCAGATTTCATCCAAGACAGTACTCAACAAAAACGAAAATACAATCCTATGGGCAAGATTGAAAGGAGTATACTGTAAGTAGGCTGTACACCAAGTAGAAGATTATGTAACTTTGTAAGTATGAGCTCCAATGTGTTTTATTTCAAATGTAGGCATGACGTAGCCGAAGTGGCCGGTTTGACCTCCTTTTCGTTCGGGGAGGATGAAGAGAGTCGTTACGTTATGATTTATAAGAAGGTTTGTATGACTAGTGTGTAAGCTATTGTTGTTATTATACTGTTCAGCTACATGTGTATATATATATGTTTGCTCTGGTAGGAGTTTGCCCCATCTGATGAAGAGTTGGAGGCATATCGTAAAGGAGAGGAGTGGAACCCACAGTTGGCTGAGCAGCGCCGCAGACTAAAGGTTTGTCTGAGTCATTGTTTAGTAGTGTACTTTTTTCAATTAGTTTTGGTTTGTTATTATGTGGTTTTAAACTTGATTTGTCATTAATACTTTACTGCAGGAGCAAGCAGCATTAGCAGAAGCAGAGGCTCGTCAGTCCGAGAAGCCTGAAACATGCCCCAACTCTAACTACAGGGACAAATACAGTCATCTCATTGGCACATCAGCAGCCAAAGATGCAGCACACACACTAGAGGCTAACCAAGCCTATGGCTGTGGTAAGTTCACTACAAAGCCCAACAAATAATACATTAAATACAGTGTTGATGTGGCAAGGAATAACTCTTTCTCTATTTAGTGCCTGTGGCAAACAAGAGAGACACCCGCTCAATAGAGGAAGCTATGAATGAAATCAGAGCAAAGAAACGTCAGAAACGAGAGGATGAGGAGAGCAACAAGTAGCAGCTCTTGAGACACCAGTGTTTGTAATGTCTTTACTGTTGAGTGTGTGGGTGCCTACTCTACTGCAATATAATCCTAATTTAACTTATGGGACAGTTGATTCTCAGGATGTAGATGATCCTAACTGTGGGTAACTTTTGTCTGATTGTCTTCAGTGACTATTATTCACTTTCTCATACAGTAAGTTAAATTGTCGACATAGTATTAGGGTATTTTATTGGTGGAAAAACATCTAATAGTTTAAAAAATATTTTATCAGCATGATGGATTTGAGTCTAAAATCAAGGTTATGTTTTTTTTTCTCTTTTTTTTTTGCTTAAATCAAATTCACATGGTTTTAGGCTCTATGTCCTGTTGTCAGTGTTAAACAATATGACTCTTTTATAATCAGTGTTTAAAAACATTTTACTGTCATGATGTATGTGTCTTCCTATTAAACAACAATGGTCAAAATTGCAAAGTCAAACGTAGACCTGTGATGTCTTGCAGTAGTAACTGTTAAAAAAACAAAAACCTTTTTTTGCAATTGCCTAAACTGATTTACAGTATGAATGTGGGCGGCAGTGGTGCAGTGGGGTAGGCGCTCGCCCCTCGACCAGAGGGTTGGTGGTTCGAGCCCCCGTCCGAGCGCACACTGTCGTTGTGTCCCTGGGCAAGACACTTAACCCACAT